>JAPDSC010110691.1:315525-350208 GCA_026290005.1 Latrodectus geometricus | reverse complement strand
TATCCCTGATTCTATTCGTTACATTATAACCATAAAGTTTCTTATTGATAATATTTTATAGATTTGTGAATATATAAAAATATTTAAATTCCCTGAATGATATCGGCTACTTTCTTTTCATAAATTAAAAATTGATAATAAAAAATATTTCGTATACAGGATCACGTCATTTGATATCACAATTACATCATTTAGTTATCATTTGTGATTAATTTCATATCATTGGTTAATTTAAAAATAATTTACGTTTTTGAAGTATTTTTTTCCCTGTAAAGCATTTACGAAAGTTCATAAAAATTAAAAATGGGTGTATTAACGCATTTTTTATTATTATTATTTTAGATGTGAAGAAGCAATTGCAAGAACAGATTAAAGAAATAAGACCAGCCCAGCAAGCCAAAGTTCTTTCACTCAAAAAGCAAAATTCAAGATCTCAACTGAAGAGGCACAATCAAAACTATATATACTGTTCAAGCGCCAAAGCATCACGTCGTAAGGACTTACAACGCAACCATTCCGGTGCTAATAACAACCGCAAATGTTTCTAAGTTCTTTTATTTACTTTTAAACTCTTTTAAGGTGATTATAATTTTCCATTTGCAAAATTACATTTAGAATCAAATGGGAATTCAGTTTGTTTAAATCTTATTTAATGCCGAAATCTTTAAAACTCAAATCTGCTTGGTATCAAATCTGAAATCTAAATATAATTAAATAGTCTAACAGTGAACAATATATAGGAAAAGAATGTAAAATGATAAATCCTGTATTATTTTTTCATAGCAATGCCACCTTATTTTACTGTTATAATAAGGAATTACTCCCTGCTCAGTTATTGAAAATATCATATTACCATGACCTAAATCTACAAGGTTCTAACTGCTGACATAAAAGCAGCAAACATACAGCTAAAGTTATTAGACTTTGCTGTAGAATAGGGTGCTCCTTGGTTTGGCAATAAATTGGGTGATAAAATTTAATTATAACTCTGGTATTTCAGCGCTTTAACTAACGTAGTTTTGAGGTTACATTTTTGCGCCTATCATGGCATCAAAAAAAAAAAAAAAAAAAAAAAAATCAAGCAACAAACATTTAGCTGAAAAATTAGTCCAAAAAAAAAAAGGTTAATGTTTTTCATTTATAAGCAGAGATATAGTAATCTATGACGATATATTTAGAATACATGAAGTATTGGAATCAATTACTAGTGCTTGCATTTGGCGAAATAATAAAGAAATTTGAAATATGCTTTACTTTTTGGTAGACTTTGTCTTCTCAGTGGTGGAATTTTTTAAAGTTGCTTATCCTCAAGTCTTTCCAACGACTATGACATATACCAACATCATAAAAACTGTATTCGTCTCAACAAGCAATAGTTCTTTGTATTATTCGATAGCAAAATTTGATCTGGTAAAATGAATCATAATTTTAACGAAATCAAAAAATTGACAACAAATAAATCAAACTATCTGTCACATCCACTGACGGTGTTTGTTTATATTCTGCAGAGTAACTTACCGAAACAATTACGTTGAGAGTCATAATTTCCGAAATTTATTATAAGCAAATACAGCAAGATGCCGTGTAATTCTCTTGGCGCATTTTTGAATTATTAATAATAAAACATCATCAAGATGACGTTACTGTTTACTGTGCCGAACTAGTTACACATTGAAAATATTTTTCCTATATTCACATATAATGTAATCTCATTTTCTTTGCTCTAAATATTTGATAGAAAAAATTGTAGTTTCTAATGAATTTTACGCTCTAATATGAAAAAAAAAAAAAAAAAAAAAAATATGATTCTTCTTCAACAATCAAAACATTAATTTTGCATAAATACTTGCTAATTCTAAGGTGTTGAAAAATAAATAGATTTAAATCTTTGTCTATTTATAATTTAAAACATATTTTTCACTGTTTGCAGTAGAAACTTTTTACATACGGTGGATGATATGGACCATGACTTTTCATCTGAAAGTGGATTAAGAACGACACTCGTGGTAGAGTACGTATTGCTGATCTTGAAAATCTTTGACATTTCGGATAGAAAATATAGAAATATGCATATGTAATTTTTTCATCGGTGATTTAAACTTTTTATTTTCTTGAAAAAATAATACAGGTTTTTCATCAAATAAAAACAACGCAAATAACAATAAAAATTTCATTTTTTCACTAATATAAATGGCTTTCTAACAAATATAATCTTTCACGTTTTCCCAGCTACATAAATTTAAATATACTTGAATCTTAGAGAAAAAAAGCAAAGCAGAATACTAAATTTGGTGGCAGAAAATGTTATGTTTCTAATTATTATAATAGTAAAACTGAAAATTTACTTAAAATGACTGCCCACCAATCAAGAAATAAATCTCTGAATTCCTATTCCAACTTTTAGAATTGTTGAGCATCAATGGAGAAGGCATATTTTCTCTTCTTATTTAGTAAACCGTTATGCTCATTTAAACCAAAATTATATTTTATTTTTCCTTTGCAATTTGGTATTTTTCTGTGTTATTGGGATCACGTTTAAATACCATCAAATTTGAATTTGGGGTAATAATAATCATCAAAAGGGGGATGATTTTCATATCCAAGATAAAACTTGAGGTGAAATTAATTTTGCAAAACGCATCACTCTGTTAAAGAAAAATCGACTTCATTAGAACCTTTTGGCAATTTTCGCAAAACATTTGGCGCCGAGTCTGATCCCAATAACAAGAGAGGACCACCATTTTTAACTGCCTAAGATGCTCTTTGTGAATGTGCAATCGCCAACGTTGTAGAAAAGAATGCTTTTACCTCCTTTATTTTCTTTGTGTCATTATTCGTAATTATTGATCACGAATATTTATCAAAATTAAATTATTTTCCAAGAATTATTTGGGAATTTGGAGAATATAAATAAAAAGGCTGGGATAAATGGCTTTGTGGAATGGTTAAGGTTTGCTTAGTTAACTTACATATTTTTACTTTCAAAATGAATTTTATAGTGTAGAATTTATTTTGAATGCTTTTTCGAATATATATTCTGTTAGTATGCTCATTCTTATTTGTCGTATATGAGAAAAATATCACACATAAATATCTAAATGATGTTTGCTGTAATAACCAAAAATAAAAAATAATATATATTTATTTATGTTATTATTGTTAAGATAAAAAAATGGTGTAATAAACTTTGTTTCAACGAAATGTATGTTTAGTATTTGTAAATATGATGATCTCATTTATAATTTATTTTGAGGCATTATTTAAACACCAAATATTTTTCAGTTTACGTAAAATTTGGAAAATGTATTGAAAAGATCTATTTATATTTAGCTTCTTTTCATAAATACTTTTGCTTAAGTGCGACTAAAGTGAATTTTTTTTTAAACTCTTATAATTAAGCAAAATGATGCGTTTAAACTAAGTCAACCCCTAAAGATGCAGAATTGTTCTTTAATGCAAAACACTTTGATTTTGTAAGCAAAATAATTATAAATAAACTGTGGTTGTTTAAGGGAAAATAATGCCAGAAAAAAAAGTTTTGAGTGTTATCTTACAGGAAGCATTGGTAACGAGATTAAAAAATGCTGGGGATAGAAAGTTGGCGAATAGAAGTTTGTAATTGCAACTGAATCATTTATTAAATTATTGACTCTCTTAAATGTTGCTTAATTATTTATGTTAAAGTCAGCCTAAACTGCCAAGAATATATGAAAAACAGAAAAATTTATATTTGTTATTCGTCTATGTGTGCGTGATGTCACTTTATGTGTGATAGAAATCGGTAAAAGACTAGTTAACTGTACGGGCTTAGCACGATTTCCAATTTTCGTGCACGGTTATCTCGCCAACATAAATTATGTCACTACGTGAAGTATCCGGCTACAATAAGCTGATCACGCTTGAAATTTCAACTTTGTATCACATAAAAATTTGGCGAATTTTATCGCCCGTACAGGCACCTAGTCTTAAGACTAGAATTCTCTTGGTTTCAAATTATGAATTTCGTTCGAATTTTATGGCCACTTTGATCCACATTAGTGTATCATTTACATTGTATCATATATCTCAAGTTTTAATTTCGGTCACAAAATTTTAAAAGAAAAAGATACATATAACCAAAAATCACACACTTTTCCTTAACATTATTAAATATTAGTGTTAATAATTTAAAAAATAAATTCTGATTATTTGTACATTAAGTTGTTGTATAAAATATATATAAATATTTATTTCGCACAAAATTATAGTTGAAATTTTATGTCTTTTGTTGTTAGATAATATTTATTTTACTTAGATTTTTGTGACGTTACTCATATATTCTTATATTTAATTATATTTATTTTAATCTATGTAGTTTATGTTATGTTGCTCACTGCTTAAATTTTAATTTATTAATTTTGTGTAAATAATGCAATATATTTTAAATTCATTTGATATTTATTTTAGCAATATTTAATTTTTATTTCATAAGATGCATACTGTATATTGCACAACTTTTAAATCTTTAGTCATTGTTCTCATATTTTTATTAATATATCTAAGATTTATTTTTGTTTCAACATTTATCCTTCAATAAACATTAATCTAAATTTTTTTGTTTTTGTTTTCATTGAATACCCAATCACACTTTAAGTTTTAATTTCTTTTTAAGTATTCAGTTAAGAAAATAAAAAAACAAACAAAAACAATGAAGTTAGTTTAAGAATCACATTTGTATATAATTCATATTGTGTATAATTTATTTATTTCATATACAGCACAACGTCATTTTTAGGGAATAATATTAGATTATTTGACGAAAAAAGTTTATATTATTTTTATAAAAAATATAATTATTCTCCATAATGAAAAAATATTTATCTCTATTCTTCCAACATAATTCTATCACTAGTTCTTTTAAACAATTAAAAAATCTAGGAAAACAACAATCACATTCAGAAGAATTTTTAAAAAATTTTTATTAATTATACTTCATTGTTATCAATTTTATCCTAGTCTGTAAAATACCGATATCGTCGAAATAATAGATATTACAATCAATATATGATTTTTCTAGGTTTGGTTAAACATAAATTGCGCTGTCATTCTACCTACATCGGGATTTACATAAATATCGGTATTTATGTTATACCGATGTATGATGTAGATAAAACCTGTGATTTATAACTTTCAGACTTGTTGCTCATATTGAGTAAGATTGAGTTTTTGATTCAAACTATTTAACAAAAGGCGATAGATTTATAAATCTGATATTGATTGGCATAAGAGTTGAAGCGACATAGGCACAACTTCTGTAAAACCCTTTTGGTGTATTTTTAAACTTGTTGTTTTTTGGATGATTTTATTGTTTCTCTAATGACTTAGATTTCTTATTACGTTAGAAAACATTACTGCAGATATTCAACAATATTCTGTTTTGGAAAACCTAACTAATGCATAACAATTATATCTGCTTGACAACAAATTTTAATGCTAAAAAATTCTAAAAATGAGCTAAATGGATAATTGTTGTACCGTGACATTTTAAGCACCGACCAATTGACTTAGAACAGTTGAAACAATGAGATTGAAATAATTGGATGACATTGAGTAACAATTATGATATCAGTACCTAAAGTTTATGAAAGATAGGATTTAGTCATTTAATTGTACGTCAACTTTATAAAGAAAATTATTGAAAAATCAAGGATCAAACAATGGGAAAGAATTGCAGTTCCGAGATTTGCTCTGAGAAAATTTCTTGCTCGATTATACTTAGCACTTGATGCTCTATAGCATGTATCAGCAGTATGTGCTCTCGTAGTAGTATTATCTGAAGGAGTTACGAACAAAACTATTTATTAGATAGTATTCCGATAAAATCAAACAGATGTTGCCGTTGGAAAATTTCCTCAAAATTCTGAAACTATAGCCGTAATTGTACGAAATAAATAACTGCTATTTACAACATTAAAAAAAAAAATGTATGTGTGTGACTTTTAAATATTTATAATAAAAAAATACCATCTTTACTTTTCTTTGAACATATAGTCGTTGCTTACTAAATTATAAATTATGATTTCAAACTATTTAGTTTTAGCTTTTAAATGTTTATTATTCACTCTATCTTTATTTACAAAGCATTCTTAAGCTCAATAGATGTTTAGAATTCGTTTTTTTTAAATTTGATAATTTTGAAATAAGAATACATTTATAAGGTTCTAAAACTGGGTGTGTCACCAATTAATTTTTCTTGTTTAGAGTCCATTTCTTTAAACAGGCAATTAAAGATGTCTTCGTTGGTTGACAAGCACGACACGGTGTCATATTTTAACCATTTGATTTCAGGATTTCTGAGAAAACGACTTTGAAAGAAGTGAACATTAAGCTTCAAATTCAGTTTCAATGGTTACAGATGTTAAAAAACTTGATATGTAAGAGCTTTTTTTTATAGGAGAAAGGAAAGAATTATAGTCTACATAGCTATTTATATAAGTATTCCATTATTCAAAGTTTAAATATAATTAATGTGCTTGCATAAGTTACATTATTTTTACGAACAATTGTCCCTGTGTGTAGTACATTCTTCACCAAGGCAATATTTGCCTGACAACTGATAAAACTATTTACATGTGCACCATAAAATATATTGTTATTAAGTTGATATTTTTTTTTTTTTTTTTTTTTTAGAATGCATGCCGTAAATTAAAAAACTGCAGAAAATCATCAAGCCAGTAATTCCAATTTTGAAAATGAATTGTACTTTTTTTCATTTATAACAATTGAGTTTATATAGTTAGTAATATTCCTACAAGTATTATTTGAAGTGTTCATCATATAAAATATTACTTGATCTGTTGCCAATCAAATTTAGCATTTCGTCGTTTTAATAATACATATTACATTTTGATAAACGATTCCTCTTGAAATTGAAATATATTTTAAAACTCACATTCAGAAATATTATAGAAATGACATTCGTGCAGTTAAAAACATTTTAAATTCTGCCGCATAAGCTTTTGAGTTGAAAGCTGTAGCTAACCATTCAGTTACTATATTGATTCCATCAAAAAGCTGCAATGTGTTTCCATTTTGGTAACAGAATTACGAAAAGTTACCAAAAACTAAATAATTGCAATATATTACAGTACTTTTCAGTGCGAAATTCATTCAGAAAACCTTTTAATTTATATTAAAAAGAACCCTTATTCTATTCGTCCTTCAGGTTTGTTGTTTCTAATCTCCCATCTAGCCTGACTCTATCAGACCAGAAGGAAACCGTTGACATTAATGAAGTCCGATACAAGAAGTGGACGATTATGGGTATCCTCTCAGTCCAGTCCAAGATGTGATGAAGAGATGCCTGTTCTTGAGTGTACTTCCCCCCAGAATATGTGAAACCTTTTAAGTGCCAACTGGCAAGTCGAGACAAACATCAAGTTTATACCGAGGTTGAATTGAGAACAAGAGATGGAATGAAACTTTTATCAGCACATTGGTCTCTGTCTAGCTTAAAAAACAAAATCTGGCAAAAAGTATATCCGGACACCCAATGGTATGGATTAATAGCGTCCTGAGGTACATATTAACATGATGTGGGTCTCCAATTTGCATGGATGATACCCTGCAAAGGCCTGGGAAAACTTTCAACCTTTTGATATGTGACCATAGGAATCGACTTCCAGACGTCCATTACAGCTGAAGTGAGTGCTAACAGTGAGGATGGTCGATTTGCCTGGCTATATAATATCTGCGCTCTAATTCGTTCCATTGGTGTTCTATGGGATTTAGATCGGGGATCTGAGAAGGTAATCTAATTTTTCAACAGTCATTTCGTCAAACCACGTCTGTGCAAGAATGTGTGAATGGAGCAGTTCCTTTGCTAGAAGAGAAATAGGTCTTCCCTGAAATATTATCATAGATTTGTGAATACAGCATTGTCCAAATACATCTGTTCAGGGTTCTAATACAGGGTTCTTGTTTCCAAACACACACCATTATAGGGTATCCCGATACTTTTGGCTAGATTTTGTATAAGAAGAAATTTTTGAGCTATTGAAGTCAAACAATGCAACAGAATTATAGAATTCAGTTTATTTCAAGAACGAGGGATTGTGGCTTTTTTTTTTTAATTTAAAACTGTCATTTACGCATAATCACTAGAATTTGGGGGGGAAAAATTAAAGGTAAAGGAATAGAATCTCCTTTTCTTTTTGACATTTTGGTGATTTTTTCCGAGTATCGGAAAAAAAAAGATAATTGATATTCTTTGGATACTAGGGAAAATATCATCCATCACTGCAGCGAATGTGTTTACATTTTTCCGATTAGATGACAATGCAAAATGCTCAGGAATGTAGTTGAAAACTTTCCCCATTTAAATATTAAATAATGAGATTTTTTAAGCTTATCATATCTCATGCAGTATATTTTTATCTGATTCATACGAAGAACCTCATTATGATTCAAAATGTAAAACAGCGTTTTGAAAAAAAAAAAAAAAATTATCATTAAACAGCAAATATCTTTATTTTCCCAAATCACAATTTTTTTCTCCGAAAGTATACGTTTTCAACTAGAAACTACACTTGGGAATTTTTGAAAATAATTTATTGTTGTGAAATATAAATTACAACCTATTTTATATAAAATAAACAATTAAAAACTTGTCATTTACTATAAAAATTTAGGTTTAAAATTGCAACGAGGAATTTTTTATATTAAAATTGGAGTCAATTAGCTTTTTTGTACCAAAAAATTTAGGAAATGCTGCTTAAGGTTTTTGAATTTTAGATATATGAAAATTGTGAAAATCTTTGTCATTGAGAGAAATATAAGTCTATTATTTCAATATATTTAAAATAAACACTTACAAAGAAAGTGAATTACTCTGATCAAAATGAGAATATTTGCATTATTTCATTATTAATTTTGGTTGTAAGTTCAATGGTGTAATAAAACTAAAGCTTGGTAATTCATTTGTAAATCAGGCAAGTGATTTTAATTAAATAATGGGTGCGCCTGTGTAATTTTACCACTTTTCTTGATTTTGAACAACATTTTAATAAATCTATTTCAATATATTTTAAGGTAATTATACTAAACATAATAGCTTCACTATAGTCAATCAATTTTCTCCTTTCTAAATATATTCCAACTATGCATGTGTGGTTACGTGCACAAAATTCTACATGCTTCTATATAAGTTTCACTGTGAGCTTGCAGTAGAATAGTGCTTTTTGATGTTTACAGATTTATTTTTGTGTTGAATTTAGTGTTGAACAGAACATGGATGCTGCATTTCTGGTGACATCATGCACATCTATTGTGGGTGGTGGGTGCTTGGGGGTGTACTAGGTTTTCAATAAAAATTTTGGCTGACTGAGCCAGTTTTGTGAGGTACCTAGGTCCGAAGTATCCTCACCCTCTTCTGGAACTTGTTAGGAAGTAGTCAACTATAGCTGTAGTGAGCTGACATATTATTGGATAAAGTTGCTTAAGGGGCGTGGCTAATAAAATATTACTCTAAGTGAGAAATAAGTAATAATAAAAATGAAAGGAATCCATTAATTTTATTCAATATTATACTCTATTAAATTAAAAAATTAGTACATATAGTTAAATAATAAATTACAAAGAAGTTAGAAATTATTATTTTATTTTGTATCTTTAAAGTATGTGTGTGTGATGTAAGCTTAAAAAGCTTATCCATTGCGAATGTAATTGCTTTTAACTCTTCGAGAAGTTCTCAGATGGATATTCCCTTGAAGATGGCTTTAATTTCAGTCTTTAATGACATTAAATCTCGGAATTCCCTTCCCGAAGGATGATCAGAAGAGGAGGTGTTTGATTCAAAATTAAGAGCAGGGGGAGAGGTGCGGTTGATTGCTTGTATGTTTATCCAGGAGGAATTACATTTGAATGACTGGTTTTGTTTGAATTTTTTATAGATGAGTTTTTGGGTTTGGGGAATGCATTGCATCCTTTGTAATTTGCTGGCTGAGCTCCAGAGAAGTTACAACTCTTAGTTGATCAATTTTATCTGCCGGGCAGTCTCTTGTGTTATGAGAGTTAGCACACTTTACACAGCGAGGCACCATATGGCCTATTTCAGAGATATAGTTGAATTTCTGACAGTTGTAGCATTGCATCACCGATTTGGGTCCTTTGTAGTGCTCAACTAAAATACCAGAGATGCAACATAATTTAGAGAGTTGGTATATCGTGGCGCCATCTTTTGATGAAATAAGATTTAACAGAAATAGCGCCATCGGTTTCCCGGACTTGGGATGCTTCATCCTGGTTACCCTGATGGGCTCGCTGGTAACCTAAGGAAGTCAATTCTTTAGCTATTTCCTCAGTCAGTAGAGATGGGGAGTCCCCGAATCACATATTTTTTCGACTTCTGATTCTAAGTTTTCACCCTAGCGGCATGCAAATATGATCTATTATCTATGGAAAGTTTCCTATTTAAGATAGATACTAAATGCCTTATAACAGCCTTTAAACTACCAGGATGCACACTTCATTGGCTTAAAATGTTTCATTTTTCAATATTTAAACTTAACGGCAAAGTCATTTTTGATGGTAATTTGATACCATGCAGTAGACAGCCCAATGATTATAGTTTATTGTAATGCATTTTAATATCTATTGGATAAACTGTCTTAAAGCGGATTTTTCATAATTGGCCATATTCATGAGTCACAAGAGAAGAAACCTCGAAAAACTACTAAATATTCACTACCCTAACAATCATTTTATACTCTGAAGAGTGCTGTCCTTATACCACTCTATATAGAGGAGCAATGAAGTAAATTCTCGAGTTTTCCAGATTAATCCGTTGCGATTATGCAAAATTCAATACTCACTATCCACGAACAACCCACAAAAATATCCTTCAGGCAACTTTCTAAGCGGATGTTAAATTGTCTTGTTAAAGATTATATCAAGCTGGCTATTCGCTACAAGATGTCAAAGTGACAAAAACAAAAATAAAAACAAGAAGCTCAAAGATAAATTTGATATTAAAATATTCAAGTGAAGACAGTTAAATTGTCTCTTGGGAAATAATAATCAACAACAATAATGGGTCAAAAAATACGTAGAGTGAGACACATAGCTTTTTGTGAATAAAAATTTCAAAAGCCTAATGTGAAGCTATTTTGAAATAAAAAAAAATCCTTTTGCCTTTAAACTTAAATAGGACACTAAATAACAGGCTGAAATATTCTTTTTTAGTCAAATTTTATTATATAAAATTTATATAACAAAAACAAGAATCTTATGTCAATAATCTTTATGAACAAGAATTTTATTTCAATAATTTTTAATTAATTAATGTTAAATTAATTAGTGTCGCTAAAACAAGTTAGTTTGCTAAGTAAAAATCTGTTTTGAAGCTATATTGGTTTTTGAATTAAGTTAATTACAATAATTAATTTAAAAGAAATTAATGTAATAAAAATTATCAACAATAGAAAAGGAAAATTTGATGCTTTTGGTTGGCAAGCTTTAAAATATGGGAATAATTTCATGACAATGAAATATATCTATTAAATTGATATAAACTCATCAATGCCAATTGATTCAGCATATCTGTAATTTATACAAATTTTGTTGATCTGTGTAAATAGTTTCATACCATGAGAATATACACCAGTAAGATATTAATGTAAATTGAATTATAATGATATTAATAATTTATACAGAGTTGTTCTAAATAATCTATTTTTATATTTGAATTCACAAGGAAAAATTGGAATAAAATCCAGATTTTAAAACAATATAAGAAAAGACACATTAAAAGCAATTTCTGGTGAATGATTCTTAAGCAATTTTATAATGTCTGCATTCCAATTCTTAAGGATTTCAAAATAACACCAACAAAGTTTTTACAGATTCTTTTCATTATTTAAAATTTATGACAAAGAATTTAGTTTTCACCAGTAATTTAAGTTAAATAAATTTTCTACTTCATCTGAGAAGAAGCAGATACGATTTTACTTCTTATTTAATAATAATAATAAAAAATTTTTGTTCATAATTTAGACGGAGACACATGGTTCTAAATTTTACAAACATAATTACAAGGACGTTTTATACGTCAAATAAATTTCGTTAACTTTTAAACAACATAATAGTTTAAATTAAAGTTAAAATAAATAAAAAATACAACACAGTGCAATTGATAAAAGCTGCAAATTTATTTTATATAAAACAAAAGTTTTATAAATAACAATATTCAGTGTAAACTCAATACCATATCAACATAAATACAGTCTTTTGTACATCTAAATGGCCACCTGAAAAAAAAAGTCATAAAGAGTCAAAATTTTTTTAAAGAACAAATGAGTAATATACTATTAACATGAGATTCATTCCTAGCACAATATTAAACAAATCAGTTATTTAATGAATTATATGCAAACTCGTTAATTTTACTCAATAAGCATAATTTCTCAATATTGCTTTCTAAAAAAGGAAACAGAAGTCAATATTGATTTCACAATTTCATGTGAAAACTATTATTTTTCAGATGAAAATTTCTATAAGCTGTTGAATTAGTGAAGATGGCTAGTACTTGATTTAACTGTCTTTGTTGTTTATTTAAAATATAAAAATTAAGGCAAAACTTAATTTTTATTGAATTATCTTTCTCAAAATATTTTATCTTCAATACTTATCATGTTTCACTAAATTTTAGATTTTCAATAAATAAATATTACTTTCTAATTTATTATTGTCACAAAATAATATTATATTTAAAAATATTTATTTCTTCACTTTTTTTACTCAATACTTGGCTACAATGATTTAACCTTTAGCACCACAAGGGAAAAAACTGATGATAACTTAAACTATGGGACTCCGGTGGATATGCTATCATTGCACCAAAATTATAAAACAGAAAACCAATCAGAAGATATTAGATTTAGCCTATAAACACTAGAAGTATATTTAACTAGTAAGCACTGTGATCATAGCCAATTTTATAATCACCATCACTAAATAAAATGGACTTCAGTTTGGCTAAGTTTTGAACTTTTAACCTTTTAACCATCAACTTGATTGCTTGATTCACAAGGCTACAATGATTTCTAATTTTTATTTGCTTTTTTATAATACAAGAATGAAAATAAAAAAAAGTAAAAAAATAGATAATTATCTAAAAATATTAAATGATACTAAAATATGTAAATATAAATGAATTAATATTATATAAATACTTTAAAGAATTCAATTGCTGGAATATTCAATTTTTATGAACTCATAACTATATAAACACAATAATGAATAAAAATTGCAACTATATTCAAAATATTTTGAAAGGTACCAGCATAAAATAATAATAAAATTTAAACCACAATTTCCTTTTTTTTATTGTGAAAACTTTTTTTCTTTAGACTGATTCTGTAGCTTTAATACAGTTGAAAGAAATGTCTACATTAAAATATCTCCATTTTTATTCTATGTGAAACTTGTTCAAAAGAAACATTTATTGAGGAAATTGAAATTTTCTTACAAGAAAAAAAATGTATACATTAGTTACATTGTGAACATACCGCCAAAAAAAAAGAATATATATATATATATATATATATATATATATATATATATATATATATTGCGTTTCTTATTTCTATTACTTTTTTAAATGCATAAGAATAGTATATAAAGTACTTTAATATATAAATACAGTAACTTAAAAGTTAATTTTATATGCAAAATTCACAAAAAGAAAGCACTGGCTTATTTTGAAAAATAATTTCAAATTATTATTAGAAACTTATATTAATTAGAAACTTGCACAACAGACATTTTAAATTAGTGAAGTGCACAAAATGAAGTAAACATCTACTGTAGTCTAGATATTACATATCTAACCATTAGACAAAACAAGGAAATTATCTCAATGTCAATTATTAATATCTTAAGCCTTACCCTAGATAGATAATAATAAAATTCTTAATAAATGTAAATGACAATAATTAAAAACAAATTAATGATTGAAACTGTGAATTAATCTTAAAATGTAGTCTACTAATAAATGAATATTTAAAATCTAGAATCAACTCTGGAACATTACATACAATCTATTTAAATTTTTATTAGGATAATTATTAATTTTTTAATTTAGCACCTTTTTTATATATTCCTTCTTTCTCATTCATAAATTTTTACTTCGAGATTTAAAGATATAATAAAATGTGGAAAATATTAAGCTACAAATTCTAACAAATATATTCTTTTGATTTCACATGATACAATTTAATAAATTTTATTTTTCAAGTTGAATAAAAGTTTTCATACCAAGGCAAGCTTTTTTTTTCTACACAATGTAGTGTTATGGTTAAGGTTTGAATGTGTAGAGAAATGAAACTTTTTTTCATTGAAAATTTTTTACTTTACATTATTTTTTGATAATTTCAAAATTAAACATAGCAGCAAATATTCAATATTTTTTATAACATAAAGAGATAACGGGGAATAGAGAAAATTGCATTTATGTGTTTCATAATATTCAAAAACTATAAAAATTATAAGGGACTCCAGTCATTCTGAAATCTATCAGATAGAAAAATGATTGCATAGTTTAACTTATTGTAATACTCATTAAAAGAATATAAACTCTAAGTTTTCATGTACATCTTTAATCAATGGATCATATGTTGATAGGAATATTTTTCAGAACACTTTTGGGAACAAAGTGCAGCTTAATGATATCTCAAAAGATTTCAAAAAGCAAGACTTGACAAGAAGTTGAAAACAAATAGGAACCAAAAAAAAAAAAAAAGTAATTTTTATAAAGGATGAATCTTGAAAAATGATGAAACTAATATGAAAATTTGACATTGATATATATGAATTTGCAAAATTTGGTTAAAAAGATTTCATTTAGTCTTATTAGCTCTATATGTCTCAAATTGAAAAGGAGAATATGGTACAGACATACATGCTATTTTTAGAGGGAATCTTCTCTGAATTAAATTTGCGTCTCAGTATGTTTACCCCATAAAGATTGTCTATGACAATTCTTTAAATACACAAAGGCTAATTAAATTAGAACTTACAGAATATTTAAATTGGATTCCATAAATTGAAGAATGCCCATCATGAAATTAGAAATCAAACCAACAAATAATTAACTGAAGGCTAGATTCTGTTGCCAGCTCACTTTAATCACAATTGTGATATTTGTGTTTGAATTCTGGAATCCTAATTCAAACATGAAATAAACCAAGTTCAAGCCTAGAAGTCATTTAACTAAAAATAGTATTATCTTATTATTCCAAGAATAAAACCAACATAAATCTTTTTATTATTTACCACAGATAATGCTTTTTAAATATTACAAATGCAATTTCCCAATATTCAACCAATAAATAGAACCCAAATGTATACTGGAAATTGTTTTTAATAAAGTAAAACTAAGAATTCTTCTAAAATATTCTAACATATTAACATTATGCTAACTTAGCAATATTTCAATTTTAATTATGAGATTTTAGTATCTCAATATAGATTATTGTGGGTAAATTATTGGCAAACTATACTTAATAAAGTCTAGACAATTAATCAAATAGCAATTTCAAGTATTTACATTTTGCATATAGAGATAATCATACATAAATTACATGGGCCTTCATATAAGTATTTGCAACTGCTTCCAAACATTTTATATTAGGTACTGTAATGTCTCCCACAAATAATTTCACACACGTTCACGTGTTAATTTTTAGTGTGCTCCCTATATTAGAGCTCCCTTAGTTGAAATTCTTAAAAACAATCACAGAAAAACTTAAAAGAGTTCAAATCGAAAGTGATGAACTAACGATAATGAATGAGGAAGCAGACAACTTACTATTTTATGTATTACTGGTTTGTTTATATACAACATTCTAATTATGGGAGGAAGAATAGAATGTAAATAAAGTGCAAAAACAAATACTTGTAGAAACTTATGAATCTCAGCTTATAGTTTACACAGCTGTTTTTAAGAATACTAATTAAGTTGTTAAAAGACTAAAGAATAAACTTAGAGATCTCCTATGAGTTTTCCATATTAAAAACACTGTCTAACAGTGTGAACATTTATTTGCAGAACTATTTAAAAAAAAAAGAATTCACTATTATTATAAATCTACTAATCAAGACACAAGAAATAACAAATATATAAGCATACTGCAAGAAAATATATATGCCATGTATAATAGGGAATATATATATATATAACACTTACTTTTTTCCTTAAGGATCTAACAAATGATTAAAAAATATCATTTTCTAATTGTAAATCTCCAGATTCATCATTAATTGGAAAGCTTGAAATATCTTCCAAAACAGAATCAAATAATGTTGGATCCTTTTGCAGTAATACGCTCACATTAGGTAAGTACCACATTCGGTCCAATGAGGAAGTATAAAGTTCTTCCAATTCTTTTTCTGTATCAACACCTGTAAGTGATAGGAAAATTTGTGATTTTAGCTTTTAAAAGTAAAATATATATATTTCAAGGGGAAAAAAATCCTAAAAATTGCAGATAACATATCAATAAATTGCAGATAACATATTAATATATATATATATATATTTCGAACATTAATTCAATTTAAATACGCCAATAAATAAAATAACCCCACTTTATTTTTAAATACATGAAACATTTTTGTATAAGGCTTTTCAGTCAAATTTTAAATAAAAAGAAATTTTGCAACAAATATACTCACAACTTAAGTCTATGTTGTTAATAAAATTTAAATTTAAGTGAAAGATATTTGAGAAATGGAATGTTCCTAAAACTTGTTATTATCTTTCCATAAATTTAACAATTTTGTCAAATGAAAATTTTCTTTTGCATATTTATTTTACAATAAATTTTGAAATAAGAAAATAAACATGATATGTAAAATATAACAAGTTCTATCTTGCCTGAGTACAAATAGAAACAGATATTTTGCTCTGCATTGTTTTCTTAGCTTTATTACCCTTTAGTATTAAAAATTATAAAAAAATAGTTGGTAATGAAAAATGGAGCAAAATAAAATCAAAGAACATCATATGTTATTTTAAATTAAAAAAACTGGGTAAATATGATAATTTTTTTCATCCATAATTCAGCAATTTGAATAAGGATGTTCACATTTTTATACAGTAAAAAACGAAAACAAGTCACACAAATTTGCTTCACTAAAATAATTTGTAATGAGCATAAATATAAAAAGTAATAAAAATAATACATATTAATCTTAGTAATGCAGATTATTTTGTTATTTTGTAGCATGTTGACCTATTATAGTAGAGTAATAGTGCTTATATTGTTTTTTCAATATTATGTCATGACTAATAATTTCAAGAAAATGTATTATATAACATGCAATAGATAGATGAAACAATAGTATATTCATATTTCAAATTATAACACAAAAATCTGAAATTACATTGCAGTTAAATAACAATATGTATTAATAGAAATTCAATCAAATATGCATTGAAATTTTCAAAAATAAATATAATTCAATCATAATAATGAAATAATCATAATAAAAGTTAAATAAAAAAAAAATCTGGTTAGAAAAGGGTTAAAAGTATATGAAATACATAATTACACAAATATAATTTCATGTATATACCTTGCAACATCCTACACATGCTGTCGAATTCTGCTCCGTCAGGTAATCTTCCACAGTCAAATTCTCCAATTTGCTGACTCAACAATTTGTTGCTTTTATTTACATGCTCTTTCAAATGTACTTTAAGTGTAGAAGGACATATAAATATGCTAGAGCAAACACAGCAAACATATGCTGGGGCTCTTTGACACTTTTCAAATAATTTTATCTCTTCAGATTTAGGTTCAGTTTCTAATTGTAATAACTGCTTTGCTAACACTTGAGAATCTTCAGATATATTAACAGGTAAGAGTTCACCATTAGTAAAATTTAATCCTATATCAGACAAGTCATAAGATGAAGCTGGCTGATGGTCTTCAATAGATAAATCATCCTTAGATGATTGCAGGCCAGGTTCAGGCATAATTTCATTGGTAAAATCTGGTTTTCCTAAGCATTCATCCAGTATGCTTAAGTTAAGATTTTTTGAACATTCTTCAAGTATGGAGGAACTTGAAATATTAAATTGATCGATATTATCTACAGGTAATAGTTTTTCTGATGTTGATTTTGGTGACAAATCATTATTCAAAATATCATTTGAAGATAACATATTTGAAGTTGATGGTTCAAACACATTATCAAACAAAGTGCTTGACTGAGAATCTTTTTGTTGCAAAAGGTTGCGTAATAACATTTCCACAAGTTGGTCATCAAGTGGCTGAAGTCTAACACTGCACTCTTGTAAAGATGAACATCCTGTTTGAGACCCCATTAAATTGATATCATCAAATTCATTTCCGGATATTTTATCATTCGTTATTTGATTTTCTAATTGTTCTGTAGTCATAAGTTCTGTATGATCTTGCTGATTATTTTCATGATCAGTTTTTGAGGCAAAAGTTTCCTCATATATGTTTCGCTTGACATTACTTTGATGAAAATTAATTAGTTGGTCATCAAGTGGTTCAATTCTAACTTTCAAATCTAAAAGAGGAGTTGACAAATTCTGACAGTAGGAATTTTCAGAGTTATGTATAGGATTATTATTAGTGATTTTGTCACTAACTTCCTTATTGAGTTCTTGACCAATTAATTGTTTTGAAGAGGAAGTTTTTGGCTGATGATCATGCTGTTTATGCACTTCAAGACTTCTCTGTGATGAAAACTTTCTTTCACAAATATTGCACACAATTATGACTTTTTCTGAGGTCTTTGAAGTAAGAGATTTAATATATTTTTTTCCATTAGAATTATTGTGATACTTTTTTACATGAATAACTAAAGATTTCAGAGTTTTATATGAGTTCTTACACAGTTTGCAAGTTTCAGGAATAGATGAATGTGTTTGCTGAAAGAAGAATTAAAAGTTAAAATAAAGATAATACCAAATAAATTTGCTATGGAAATATTCACATAAAAAAAATACATACCTCGTGATCTAATAAATGACTCCTTTTTGTACACTTAAAATCACACTGTGAACAATGGAATAAATTTCCAGTATGAGTTCTCATATGAGTATATAAGCTGCCTTTAACATTGCTGCGATAAGGACATTTCGGACAGGAGAAAGGTTTTAGGTCTGTATGAGTTAAGCAATGCATTCGTATATGAGACAAAGAATTCATCAACTAAATATAAAATTTGATAAGATTATTATCATCAAAGCATAAAAGAAATAAAATAGTATAAAACAATACAAATATATGCACAACTAAATATAAATAATAATCTTTGATGTTTACAGTAATTTATTTTTTAGTATAACAAATTTATAGATTCATTAGCTGAACATTTATAAATAAGAAATGTATTTTATTAATTCCTTTCTAAAAATTATTTATCATAATTTCAAGATAATTAAGAAGACAAGAAATAAATGACTAATATGATAAATAACTGATATTCAAAATTTCCATATCAATTTTAAAGAGGGGAAGTTAAGAGTATGGGTGGTTTAAAACTAACATTTTGAGGAAAATAAATATTTTATTTCTTTTTAGAAGTAGAGAAAACAAACAAACAAACACACACACACACACACACACAAAATGCAAGAAATCATCTTGCACTAAAACTCTTAGATCTATGGTCATAAGAGTAAGGATGTGTGAAAATCTCTTAACTGATCATATTAAATTTTCTCAGAGGAAACCGGTCCAGAACTTTTCAATAACATTTGTAAAGGTTTCAGTTTAATTTGGCAAAATTTTATGATAATGGAGGCCATGCAACAATAATCTTTTACGCTCAAAATTAAAATTATGAGCTATGGAATAGAAGATAAGAGAACTTCAACAGCTAACTCAGCCAAGATGGGCAGTTTGTATTAGTTCAGAATTAGTTCAGAAAGAAAAAGGAAATCCACTATAATCGATGGTTATGGAGTTCAGAAATAGAAATAAAAAAATTTAATATAAGTAACAAGAGAGAAATGTTAATTATTCAAATGACTAGGGGCCAGTACTGCATAGTAACAATTTTAAATTCTTTGAATTAAATAACCTCAATTCATAGTTTATTTAATTAGAAAACTAAATCAAAATATATTGTCATATTTTATTACAAATATATTGTTTTTACACATTGTGATAAAATAATAATTAAATAAATAAGAAACTGCTTTATACCTTTTTGCACACATTACATGAAAATTGCAGGTTAGGAGCATGTAAATCACTTTTATTCTTATGATTCTTAAAGTTCTTATCAACCTTTTTAAACAGTTCATCTACACAAGTATAATCGATTAATTTCAGATGTTTTTCAAATGCTTGCTTTTCACTCTCATCCTTAAAGAGTGGTACATATGATGGATCTTCTCTCCAATTTTTAATAATATTTACATTGATTTTTGGAAGACAACTTTCACTTACTTGGCCTAAAAAGTATATGAATTTTAGTTCATGAAGAGGTAAAGCATTATACTTTACATAAAAAATCAGAAATATTGATCGTAAAATAAACTAATTATAACACTTTATTTTAAAACTATTTTATATAATACATCAACAAATTCTTTTATTTTGATATTTATAAACTTTTTACCAGTGTATTTCCGTCTTTTTCGTCGTAACCAAGGCAAAGTTTGCTCTTCCAGGTAGACTTTAAAATCAATGCTATTATCATTATCTGTTTTAGATTCCTCTAATGATTCCTAAAATAAATTAATTTTTATAAACCAAAAACATTTATAACAAATTTTAATATATCCATTAAAAATTATTTTTTCCATTCTTAGTATATATTATTTGCAAAATAATTTAATAAGATAATTTAAAAGAACTTAATAACTTCATACATTATTATATGTTAAATAATAAATGGAATAGGAAACATTGAAGAAATATTTCATTAAATTACATTATTTTAATTTGTTTTGAATTGATAATTTGTGTTAAAAACCAGATATAATATGCCACCAAATAAAAGCTTTGAAATTCTAATTCCAAATGAAAAAGATTTTACATTAATGTGATAGGAAAAATTTAATAAACTTTTATAATGTAATTACTTCTGCTTGCAAAAATAAAAAAGGAGGATAACAGAAATTTTAGACTTGAATTACTCAAAAACGAACAGACAAAAATATTGGGAAACATTTTCAAAAACTGATCCTAGTTTTGTCTTTAAATATTAAATCAGTGCAGCATCAAATTAGCAATGATGATTTAACTAAATTAGTCTAAAAACAGATCAAATATTCATCAGTATTAATACAACAATTAATGTGATAGGAAATTTTTTTTTAAAAGGTCCATTTAAGTGAATGTATAGTGTTGTGTCATGTTGCAGACATGTTTTAAGCTTCCCTCAAATTCAAAAAAAATTTTTTTTATAAATATTGATTAAAATAAAACAATTAAATATGATTTAATATAAATAATAAAGAGCAAACTTTAAAAAACTAAACATATTCACAGCACAGAAATAAATTAAAGCAAATAGAAGCATACTTCTTCATCTTCTTCCAAACATAAATGCATGCTATACTGTCGTGGTTTATTGAATCGTCGGTGGCATTTTTTACACCAGTATAAACCATCTTGACTTGGAATGGGATCTGGTATAGAAACATTTTCGTTAGCTGTAGGTGGGCTAAATGAGAAAGTACAAATAATCAACATTTTACACATAAATTTTGAAAATTAACAAAAAATTTACATACATTGAATGAGAGGCCAAAATATTCGATTAAAAATTGCAAATGCATCACATGTTTACAAATACATAATAAAAAAAAAAAAAAAATTAAAATCTTTGTCTGGTTTTACAACATAGAATGATTTTTTATTTAAAAAAATATGCACTGCTCAATTGATTAAAAACTAAGATATTGTAATTTTTTAAGTTAACTTTATTGCTCTATAGCTGAACCCTGTGGGGAAGCATAGCATAGAAAGATATTTTTTAAAAGTATATGCCACTACTGAGATAGTTAAAAACCAATGTTATTCAAGCTATTGATAAGTTTTATTGCATTGTTGTTAATTTGTATCTGGTAATGCCAACAAAGAATGTATTTTTAAAATGTGTATATACTATTGATTAAGCACAAATAGTATTGTTTTTCTATAATTATTTTACATTTTGTTTTCTGTAACATTTTCAGAAAAACATTATTTCTAAAAATGTCTAAAAAGGATAAAGTTTTAGTTTCAATAAGATGAATTAAATTAGGAGCTCAAGAAGATGAATTAAGGGAAATATTTGAAATTGCCAAAAAATTGTACAATGCTTGGTGTGAAAATTGTAAACTGAGTAAACCCATACTTGATCCAAGAACTTAATAAAATCTTCTTATAAAGTTCTAGAATTGTCACAATTCACTATAATAATTTTATTTATATAATAGTAAAAACAGTAACTAAACAGCAACATTTTAAAATGAAATTTTTCAAACTTTTAAAAAATTCTCTTACATCTAGAAATAATATTTAAAAACTTATATTAATAGTATTAAGTTGTAAAAATCATAAATTACTTTTCCTTCTGAGTTTTTCGAGGTCTTCCAACTTTTTTCTGAGCTTTACCAATTTCATCTACGAATAAAAACTTATTTCAAAACATTTATTTGTATAAAAGAAATTAGACTTTTAAATAAAAGTAATTTAACAATAACACTGTAATTTAACATAAACACTGTAATAAGCTAATTTCTTTCAAATTTGATACTCTAATATTATAGTCCACCCATGTGGTGACCTGGAAAGAAAGAATAGTCTCAAAGTATCCTGACATGTCACAAGAAAAGATTAAACAGAACAACTAGTGTCAGGATAGCTGGGCAGTCTTATCTCCTGGGGGTTTAAAAATAAGGAGACCTGGCCCTCCAGGTTTGAGATTAAGCATGAGACTAACTTCCTCATCTTGTAAAAATTATTAGTTTTGAAGGCATTGCAATATAATTCAGAACAAACTCATGGTTGACCATATGGAAAGTTTAAGGATAGAGTAGAGAAGCCTTAATTAAAATAACTAAAAAAGTAATAGAAGTGGCAGGTATAGTAAAACTTTTACTTAGTAATAACAAAAAAAAAAAAAAAAAAAAAACAAAAAAAAAAAGAAGAGCATGGAAAAAGCTAAATTTGTCAGCATTGGTAGCAATTATTTGATAGTTGATTACTTTAAATTCAAAATTATTGATAATTTTAGGTATTCTGTACCAAAATACAATTTCATAAGAAATTAATAGCAGAATATTGATGGGGAACCATTGCAATTTTTCTCTGTTGAAAAATAAATTGATACCAAGGGCAATCAAACTAAAACTGCAGATTATTTATTCAGCTCGTGGTGACATACGGCTGCAAGACTTTGAATCATAAAGATATAAATAACTTTTTTAACAATTCTTAATAATTCTTTTAATTTTTTAACAGAAAATATTTAGAAATATTTTTCATAATAGTTAAATAACAATGTTGGACAATTAGATCTAATGAATTTGTAGCTCTTATGAATCCCAAAAATATAGTAAGATTCATCAAAGCATCTTACATTGGAAGTCCATGTACAAGCCAAAGTGTAAATCAAGTAAAAGGTGGCTTGATGATGTCTTGAATAACCTTAAAATCTAAAAGGTTTCCATATGAAAAATTAAAGTCAAGGACATATCTATCTGGAGGGATATTGTGCTGCAGACTAAGGTGAACCCTGGGAAAGATGGAGAGAAGACTATCATAGTAATTTAAAATAACACTTATGAGACTTAATGTTTCCCAACTTTTAAAAAAATCCGAAGTTTTTAAAAGGAACAATGATTACATTTCCAAAATGAAAATTAGACACTATTTCAAATCATAATATTTACTTTAAATAACATTTTTGTAAAAATAAAAGAATTTAACAATAAAAGTAAGGTATTGTAAGCTTACTATAAAGTAAAATTACTGTAAAAACAGCACAGTTAACATACATACGCATATTACTCAAAAAATTTGAGCAACACACAAATTTAATGAAAAGTAAAGCAATTATGATTGAAAGTATGGCAGAAATAAAAAAAAACTGATAAAAAACAAATAAAGAAAATTATAATTCATTCACACCGTCAAAATTCGGGAAAAAGATATAAGTGGTAAATAAAATAAACATTATTTCTAAATATTTATTCACGTTCTTTTTACAGTCAAATATAATTTTTTATTTTAATTAATTTATTTTTTTTGAAAAAGGATGACTTGTAAATGTCACAGCATGATTTATTGAAATTTATAGATTAATATAGTATCAAGATTTAAATCCACTTCAATACAAAGAAATTCAGAAGATGATTTTGATGTATCATTTCAAAATTATATAATTCATTTTAACAAAAGTTAATGCTACAGATATTTACTTTTAAGAAAAAGATCATTTACATGTAACCACAGCAAATGATGACTTAGATATCAAGTTAATAACTCAGCCAGACAAAACAAATAACACACCACAGACATAACAACAATGATTTTTGAAAATAAACAAAGATTGACAAGCAATCTGAAAAAGTTTAATCATGCTGGCCTCTATGCATGTATGTGTTCCCCTCAGATACCATGTTAACTAATACCATAACTTAAGAAAGTAGATTGTTGAAAACGCAGACTTGATTGGAGCCTGCACCTGCACTTCAGGGAAACAGCAAACTGATTGGAATCAAGTGATATTTAATGAGGATTGCTGATTTAGCTTGGAGTGCAAAATCAGATGTTTCAGTAAGAAAAGGGGGCATTTGAAATAATCACACATTTGTTTGAAAAAGGTCACATTAAATATCAGATGTGTTTACATGATGGAATGAGATCAACATGGATGGATGTATACAGCTGCATATTATTTGTAACGGTAATTTGAAAATAAGCAGATGATATCTAGAGATCTCATATAGTTGTTTAAACTGAAATTATCAATAATTCCATTATTTCAATGCATAATGCCAGATCTCAAACAGGTTCTTGTGGAAAACATGCTGAGCTTGAATCAATGCAACAATATAAAAGGGCCCTCATGCTCTCCTACCCTAAATTCAAAAAAACATGTTTGAAACAAGCTATTTAAACAAATTACTTTGACAGCATAAGACTTGAAGATTGCAGATCTTTAGGAGCAGAAAATTATTTCTGAATTTACTGTGGATAATTTCATCACATCTACAAAAAACATGTTCAGTATTCTAGACTACCCAAAAGAATTAATTGCAAGTCATTTTAAACATTTTTTGCCTTTTTTCAAGTTTATTCTTTTGTTCACCATAAGAATTCTTCCTTTAATAACTTTTTCTTATGACTACTACATTTGTTATGATTGTTCTTTACTTTACATCCATGTATGTCTTGCCCATAATGGTTTTCTTCACTTTTTGTAATTATTATTTTTTTACCAATTAAACGGATCAAATTTTAACAAAATTCAAATATTTACACATATTTTATGATTTTGAAATTCAGTTAATACATACTACAAATTAAAAAAAAAATCATTTTCAAATAAAAAATAATTCCTGAAATATTAAAATTATTAATTATTAGTTAAAGGAAATCCTTATTTTCAAATAAAAAACTGTTTAAAATATTAAAAATTTAGAAAGTGCATTTATAAATATTTTTGTTGGTTGGAAATCTAAATACAGAAAATTTAACAAGGAAATAAAAAATATTGCTTTTAATAAATATTGTAAAACAATAGAATAAATTTTGTAATTCTTTATATGTAATTTTGGTTATCATTTAATGTTAAACTAAAATATGAATACATTTCAAATAACTTAGACTAAAAATATTAATACCAAATATAAGTAAAATGAATGCAATTTTTTAAAAAACCAACTTTATTTACTTCGTAAGTGTAATTTTAATTAACCAAAAAAGAAATCATTAATCTAAAATAAAAGCTTTCTTACTTATCTTCTTTGTAGAAATAACTAGAAATTTTGTTTTCACTCACTTTTTAATGCTTTTAATTTTGACACATAATTTTCAGGAAATGTTCCTTGTTTTAAGCAATCATTATGGTCCTTCACTATGTGACTAGTAATGGCTCCTTCAGAAGAAGAAAACACTTGACAGAACGTACAGACATAAATATTTCTTTGCTTGGTTGATTCTAAAATAATAGTAAACATAGTTATTAATGTATGTGATTGTATATTGCAAAATTACATATAAGTTATAATGTACATAAAATATAATGTATATAATGTTCATATAAAATGAATGTGATCTCTTGGCAAATATATCAACCAAGTCATAGCTTATAACAGTATTATGAATAACTTTAAAAAAAATTATATTTCCATTGAACTTCACCTATAAATATGATAAATTTAATTTAAAAATAAATGATATACAGTTATTTCAATATTATTTTTAGCAAACTTCCAGGAGTCTAGAAGGAGTATCAAATAATTAAGTTTTTTCCTTTTTGTGATGTCAAAATGAAACATTCTTCCTAAGAATATTTTAAAAAGAAAAATGGTAAGAAGGAAAATACTGACAGATTTACAACATTAATTATATTGTATATTGAAAATACAACTTTCTTCATAATGGTTTAGGCTTATTACTTTAAAGGTACTTTTTATAAACAAGGACTGACTGTACTAAAATATATAGTTAAAAGTAGAATCTAAACAATCAGAAACAACCATACTTGTCATAAAATATAACCCACTAACTGTCTAATTGAAGGATAAATTGCTAAACATTTAGCTTTAAGCTCTGCTAATTTGTAAGGGTTTGACAGGTTAGTTTATTGTTCAATGGTCATTTGTTACAAATGAGAGTAAATTAAAAAGGGAGATATATTTTAAAATCAATTCTGAGCAATTACAAACATCCCTTCCAAAGTGAAAATAAATCTAAAAATTACTGAAATTAAGCAAGAAAATAGTAACTATTTAATGTATGTTTGGTTATTCAAAATGTGGAAAACCAATTAATGAATATTACTCAGAAGATTAAGCCCTAATGTTGACTTATGTGTGAATAGTGGATTTGTTTTAGAAGAGTGGAAATATGCACAGTTTAAAATTATAAAAAAAAATTTTTTTTAAAGATTTCAGAACAACATACAAAAAGAAAATGTTTATTAAATAGTTTAATAAGAATTATAAAGTTTTTATTGAAGCTAATTTTAGAAACAAAAATAAAATTATTTTTAGTTGTCTTATTCTACATACTGCACATTAGTAAAATACTAACAGAAAGATCATTATTTTAGCAAAACTCAAAATGATTCCAAGAAGGAAAGTTTTTAACAGTGCAAAGTAAATCCTCATAAAAATAATAATGATGAGTCTCATTAGTTTAAAGATAAATCTTAAAAAAGCATGGATAATAATAAATAAATAAAACAATAGAATGATTTAAAAATTTATTTAATTCTGATGAATTTATAATTTAATAGTATTTTGAATTTTCATAGAAAATTTTAAGACAAAGAAAAAATATTATTTGAACGGAAGAAATTCCTTCAATCATAGTATCATAAAAATTTTAATTTGTGTGATAAACTCAAAAGTACATTTTTTAAGAAATGTTGTATTATAATGAAATGTAATTTGAAATGTTTTAGATGTACATATATTGACAAATAAATAGATAATAGAGAATATATAAAACTATGTATTTACATTTATTTACTTTAAAAAATTACCTAATTTTATATTTAATATTTCATGATATTGAATTTCAATTTTATAAAAGAGACTGAATATCAAGATAAGTTAGTTTTTTTCATCTGTTGATCAACTGAATGTTTCAGCAATAAAAATTATCAGTAGTCTTTTAATAAATAAATCATAATAGTAATCATAATAGAAAAAAATATCACCAATATAGAGATTATGTGTTATCTCTAGAACGATGATAGAAGTGGACAATGATCAATGAAAGGATGAACTAATCACTGGTTTCAAACATAACCATTGTGTGACAAGTTTTGAATTAGATGTTTCCAATTACAGTTTAAGTTCCTTCTCTTCTTAATTTTAAAAACTAAACCATCTTCCTAAATTATAATTATCTTTAGAAATTTAGATTTTTTAAATCTTGCATTGATTTGACAAGCTGAAAATTTCTTTCAATACATTACTGTCTTTCATACATATAATAGGCCCAATTTGATTGAGGCATTTATTTTAATGGAAAGAACAACATTCAGCTTTTAAACCTGAAAACATCTCAGAAGATTTTAAATATAGTTAATTTAATGATGTTAAACTTAATTCTAAGCAATCAAAAGTAAATCTGTCTTGTATTTTATATATTTTTCACAAAAAAAAACTGCACTGATTAATTGAAAAATATGTTGACTCATAAATATTTTAATGTAAAAATCAAACTGAAATTTTGTTTTTTAACTTTAATAAATTTATCAACTGTAGATTTGTACTCTTACAATTTAAGTCATAAAATCATAAGATTACAAATGGATTAATTTAAATAAAAATTAAAGTAAAAAATTCTAATGCAATTTTTAATTTTTTGAAGAATAAAAAAATGAATATTTTTCCAACTAATAATAGGACCATTCTTATCAGATATGGGTAATTTGTATAAATACAGTATTAGCCATAAACATTCATATAAGGGTCACTAATTTCTCAGTAACTGGTAGTATTATTTAGAAAGATATAAATAGAAAATATAATAAGAAAAATCTATATTAAAATTTGAAAAATAAGGGACAACTACATGTATATTAAAAACAAACAAAACAAAAACTCCAGTAAGCATGAAACTTGTTGTTTTATATAAATATCTACAAATAAATATATTTATCAAAAACAAAATTATTAAAATTTGAAACATTTATTTTTTAACATTAATATCATTCAAAATTACAGTAGCCTTTCAGAACAAATCAAACAGATTTTATTTTCAATGTGTTTAAATCTTTTAATTAAAAGCAGATACTTTTATTTAAAAATACTAAAATTAAGCTGGAATAATTTCATTTTTTATAAAGCTAGAAATAAAATATACTTGCCACCATGCTGAGGATTAGAATCAATTTCTTCAACATTATCAACAAAACAGTCCTGGAAAATTAAATTAGCTCCACCATAGTAATTAATAATATTAAATAAATTAGCATTTTCATCAGTAGGAGGAATTGTTACAAGTTGCTCAACTTGAGTATTTTCGAGCATAATTTACAATCAACTGTACCTGAAAATTAAAATTTTATAAATTAAAACTGTTATAAGATCTAATAGTAAGACAGTTTATTTGTAGTGAACATTTTGAATAAAAAATAGATAGAATAAGATTATGTACTGACACATGTTAAAAAAACCTATTTAAGAATTCAGCAAATAAAAAAGGAAACAGAAGTTAGTGAACATGAAGAGATAAAATATAAATGAGGTAGATGTGTAAATTGAAATGCAAAGATTGGTAGTCCAAAATATAAATAAATAATAAAAGAGAATAGTAAAATGAACAAAGAAATTAACTTTGTAATTAACATAGTAATGTAAAGTTTTAACCAATTTGTATAAGAGATGTTTATTTTGTTTTTTGTTTAACAAAATCGTTCATCATTTTATTTAATTATAATTGACAAATGTTAACATTATAAGATTTTA
The DNA here is from genome assembly GCA_026290005.1 of Latrodectus geometricus. Taxonomy (NCBI): domain Eukaryota; kingdom Metazoa; phylum Arthropoda; class Arachnida; order Araneae; family Theridiidae; genus Latrodectus; species Latrodectus geometricus. Next base: position 320,540 of record JAPDSC010110691.1, on the reverse strand, counting down.
ATAAAGGTACAATATGAGAATATTCATTTCCAGTCTCCATTTTAATCATGGAACTGTTTTCATATATATTTTCTCTGGAAATCTAGTGTAATTTTAAAATGAAATTTTACATTCATTCTTGTTTTTACATTAGATCAATAATGTTAATATATTTAAAAAACACTAAGCAAATTTTTATAGAACTTACATGGTTGGTTTATAGTACATAAATAACTAAGTAGTTAACATATTATTCCTACTTTATCATACCAAGATGTAAAAGCAATCGAATTATTTTTAAAGCATCAAATGTAGAGATCATACAGTTTATCAAGAAATAAATTTCAGGAGTTTTTCATGAATCATTAAAATTTTCCAAAAATACTTTTTGACATTTACATGTACAATAAATATCATTATTCTATCTTATTATAATTAACCAAGTAAATTTGTAATGATATATACAATATATAGTTTAATTTCATAATTATGATAAAGAAAAAATAGTTTTAAAAATGAATATTTTTATTTATAAATTATGTTTATTTCAAACACATACATTCATTAATACTACAACTACAACATCTACAACTCATTAATACTGTGTTATATTTGTTTCTTCAAAGACATATTTTTCACAAGTTATTAATCATTAAGACAGTATTTAATTTTGAAATCAGCATCTAAATCTTTCCAACTTCTTTGACATGGTCTACAATAAAGAAGTTTTCTTTAGATTTTCAATTAATTTTATTAAACTAAATTTCATTTTTTTTCACTGTTATAAGTCATTCTTTTTCATTGCCTATGATTGTATAGCAGATATCTCCAATGTTTCAGATGGGATCTTCAAATAAAATGCTGGCCTTGATCAATAGATTTTTAAAATTTCCCACCATCAAATTACTATTTGAAGAAAATTCCCTTACAATATAGCTCAATGAAATAGTAGTGAAAAAAAAATTAACTACTTATAAATAAATAATAAATTTGGTATTCAATTTCAACAAAAAAAATTTTACTTTATCATTAATAAATTAAAATAGTCATCAATGCAGCTCAGAAATTATATGGTTCCAATGCTTTAAATTCTTTCATGAAGAGAAATTTTAAAGAACCAAATTTTGATGAGCTAATTCTAAATATATTAGAGAAAGATAAAAGAAACTTTTGTATTTCACTTAAATAGTTTGACTCACTATTTGAGGATCTAAACATGAATTATTTCATTATTGTTAAAATATATAATAATAAAATTTTTACATCTAATATATATATAATATATTTTTTTTATTTAACTAAAAAATCATTATCGCCTTATCTTTAAAAAATTTGTTTTTTTAGCATTAAATATATTTTAATTCCTTTTGATGAAAATTTTGGGGTCTTTTATTTGAAATTTCTAAACTAAAATGAAATATTTTGCAGAATTTATTCAAAATTTTTCTGGAGTCAATTCAAATGGAGTTTCTGGGGCACTGGAAAAAATAAACAAATTCAAAAAGCTGCATAAATTATTTGAAAATTAAAAATATTTTTGAAGGTTCTATTAAGTAGCATACTTGTTAAAGTATTAAGAAAATTATTGGCAGATAAACAATTTTGCTCTATAAGACAGGGAATGAAAATCACCTCAGATAATCTTATGCATAAAATAGTAAATTGCATTTTTATTTATTATTTTTAAGTATTTTGCTGCTTAAAGTTTCAAAAATAAGAACAATTAGGATGTAGAAATTATCATATTATTACATTTTTGACAGTATTTTCTTTAAAAATGTCAGTTTTTTATGTCTCTAATTAACAATATTTCTAATGTTTTTGTTCTGAAGACTTGTAGAGGGTATTTGTTTCATGTTAAATATCATTTTTCCTAATCTAAACATAAAACTTTTCATTAAGTAATCTATTTTGCAATCTTTCTTTGTCAATTTTAAAATAGCTTTTTTCATTTTCATTACAAAAAATAGTTTGAAATTCCTTTATTTATCTCAATAAAGCGAAATTATATCTCCCCTCCTATTCCTTACATAGTTGTCACTCAGAAAATGTCGATTTATATCTATAAGGATTGATGACTAAATCTTTATATGTGTAATGAGGTAATTTAGGTTAGTGAGATAATTTACAGCGCTTGGCACGAAAACTGAAAATCTCGCCAAAGGTTCCTAGGATTTTACCAAATGCTGAAATAAAATTGTCGACATTTTATTCCCGATTTCTTATATGATTGTTATCCTTTACAAAGAAATAATTGGTAGCCTTTAGGATTGCAAACTAAAATAATATCTATGACATCCTGAACTCCCAAAATTATAGGTATATGTGTCACTACTTTGACCGTAATGTTCACATTTACCTATATTCGAAATTAATGACATTTTTATTATACAACAATCAAAGTTATTATGGAATCTTATTTTATTTTAAAACATGGAACAATTTTGATATACCACCCCAAAAATTACGCACGAAATCTGGCACTTCTTATGGACTTCTTAGAGTTGCTGTTCCTTATTTTGGTATTACTAATTTAGGTTTTTTCAGCTTTTAGGTTTTTGCTGTTGCCAAATCTAGTATTTTGTACCATTTCTTGAGTTTTTTTTTTAAAGTTTCTTTATGTATTAATTATTTGTAATTAGCGAGTGAGAACTTGGTGAGAAAAAAGGCGCCAATAACAGGTATTTTGGGTTGGTGAGAAAAAAAAATCGCCAAATTTCCGATTTGGGGGGGTATATCAAAATTGTTCCTAAAATATTGTAAAACAAGCTCAAATTTAGGAATGTTTGAATAAACGAGTAAATATACTAAAATTGAACGTCCTATGAGTTTTAAACAAGTGATTTCTACTCCAGTATTGAGTAAACGCTTATGAACTCATAAACTATCTTTTCAATATCTTTAAATTATATTCAACTTCAAACAAATCAACACATTGCGCGAAACAGCAACACTATAAATTGAATTGATAAATTTCGACTTAACATTGGATATTTCGGATATTCAGTGAATTGCCAATAAAGATTACGCAATTATTTTAATTTAGAATATTAAAAATTATTCACATTGTATACAACAACCTAAATTTAATTCAGTCTATACAACATTAAGTCAAGCAATGAAGGGATTCTAAAATGAGATTCAGAACAGATTGTTGACAAATCTCTCACATAAAAACAAATTTTCTCTTCAGTTCAGTTCAGTTCTATCCTCAATCTTTTGCACCTGCTAAAAGCTGCAAAAGATTGAGGATAGATTTCGTTTGAACTAATATGCTACTATCAACTTAAAAATTTAAATATTAAAAAAAAAAAAAAAAAAAAAAAATGTAATATTTTGCTATTTATATATTTTGCTTACTAGAAATTCTCAGTCTTTTCAACAAATATAGCTAATTATTCTTTAAAAGGGCTATTTATATTATGCATTCATGTGTTTAATCTATATTTGAAAAAGATATAAGAAATTATAAAACATAATATTGCTCATTAATATATGAATATCATCTTTTATAAGACTCAATTGTCTAAAATGAAAGGCGAATGCTTTAAAAGATCCAACATAGTATAACATAATAGACTAAACACTAAATACTCATATAAGCAGGACTTCTAAAAAATAATACACTATTATTGTCGAAAAGAATGAACACTTCCAACAAGGAAAATAAATTAGTCCAATAATGGCAATCTTGACCAAGATATTTGTACCTATGAGGGGTACCATGTTTTCACCAATATAAGGAATAAAAATATATTCATTGTATATATATTTGGAACTCAATTTTCTCCAATACAGCGTATCTCTTTCTCTCTCTTTATATATATATGTATGTTATTTACCAACTCGCCCAGATAGGCCAATGTATTGCGGTCCTGTAACGTAAGATTTATTTGTTATTCAGTAGTGGTAAAACATCTTGGACACTTATGATTTGGATTACGCATAATATTTATGATTCCGCGTTACTTATTCGAAATTGGTGAGACATAAATACTTTATAGATAGATAAAATGTTAGCAAAAGTTACTTTCTTCTAAATAGTTAAAAATTATAAATTCTTTCCCTAGTAGCAATTCAACGGTGGGTGGTCATTGAGCGAACGCCTCAGGATGATGAATACTCACCGGGCCCTGCCGTGACCTTCGAGGTCCTGCGTGGCAATAGTGCATGGAACAGTGCACTATTTGTCACCTCTATCGGGGAGCGGCTGCGGTATCACTCCCCAGTGAATTGAAGTGACCGGTGCGATGAGTTTATGGCAAATGGGCCGATGAGTTACGTTGGGTTCGATGAAAAGGCAGTGAGTGTTGCGATGATATTATGCCATGCATTTTTATATTCTACTCGGATAGCAAAGCTATTGTTTTGCTTTTATATATCAAAAATACACTATCGTTTAATAAACTTTTTAACGATAATGTATTTTTGCTTTATAAGCTTGACACACAAAACCAAGGAAAACAAATTTTATTTATACATTTTTTCATACATAAAAATATTTGTGTTGAAAGACATACTTTAAAAAAAATTGGATAGTATATATATAAATGAAATTTAAATGTATTTTGCAGATCTAATATTTTTTCACTCTTGGACACATTCCAATATTTTCAATAACTTTTTGAATGTCACAAAGTTGGCAGATTCAACATATAACTTCAGTTTTAGAACCTTTTTTTTTTTAATGATATTCAATAAATTTTCCTAGAGATCATATTCATCAAGTTTTTTTTTCCCTAAAGTAATTTCCTATTTCAGAAAAATAAAATTTAATTCAGCAGATAGTAAAGTTTTTTTTGTTTTAAATTTCCAATTGAAATTTAATTGTATAAGTCGGAAAAAATTTATTATTTATATTGCTTTTATAAGATTTATATTTTATCAAGTCCTCGTGAAATTCATTTAGAAATTTAGTTTTGAAAATGGAGATTAAAATCATAAGTTATTCATTTAATTCTTCCAATATTTTTGATACACAGAAAAATATTATCATAGAACATTTTTAAACTACAGGCTTTGATAGATTTAAAATA
>JAPDSC010110691.1:303390-315515 GCA_026290005.1 Latrodectus geometricus | reverse complement strand
AGTAATAAGTATAAATTTTTTATTGTAATAAGATTAGAAATTCAGTTATATTCTCAGATAAATGTGTGTATATATATATATATATATATATATATATATATATATATATTCCTATTTGTGTGCGTTTTTGCACTTTTTATTTTAATATTTATTACACTCTCACCTTCAATATTTACAAACTTAATCACAAAAATAAAATGTTCACAAAAGATAAAGGTTTATTATTTTTATTTTTTATATATCAGACATATTATTACACACAGATTAGGTTATATTTATTTATACATTAGACTGGGCTTTTTTTTTTTTTTTAAGGCTCTTCTTAAACATTTCCCACCTCTGTCAGACACACACAGCCATTTTTTAAAGTATTGCTGTACATCAACATCTGTAACATGGATATCATGATGGCGAGTAGAAGCTAAAAACAAATAAATAATGTAATATTAAGAAACAAAGTAAGGTCAATATTTCAAACATTTTTATAATTGATATTATTAATATTAAATTTTCTGTAAAAAAACAATTTTAAACTTTACATGGAATGTAATGAAAAATAAATATAAAGTTAAAATATTATTAAAATTAAAGTTTAAACTAAGAAAGATAAGATGTAAAGTTAATCCATACACTCCAAACATTCTTTTGATCTAATGATAAACTTAGCATTTTAAAAATTACATAAGCAAAGCATAAACAAAAAATAGTAAATATTTATTTTCCCTAACTGTAAGTAACAAACACGACATAAACTGAAAAAAAAATGTAATTAAAAATTAAAACTGGAAGTTATAAAATATTGTATTCTTATCATTAGTACAATGGTTATGATTCTGAAATATTTAGATTAAATTCAATTATTATAAATAAACTGTTACATTTGAATTTAATGATGTTTTCATATTGCACTATATTACTTATAAAATTTCTATAAGCAGTAAAACTTAAATAGTTTAAATATAAAATACTAACCTGTTATCAAATTTATAACATTCTGGAGGGTGGAAAATGGATGTTTTACACTTTACCCCCTTCCAGTTATACTGCTTTGACAAATAATTTGTTATTAATTCCATCAATATTCATCTAATAACATCACTTGAGCTTGTACCACCTTTATTAGTCAAAAGCCAGCTGAAAATAGTAACAGAATATTATAATATAAACTTTAACATAAGTTTTAGTTCCTCAATCCAACTAACCATGTTAATGCTTTTTTACCTATCAATTAAATATATTTATTTAGAAACTTTGTTTTTTTTATATACCATTCAGATTGCTTGAATTACTTTGAAATTTACATTATGTCAGAGGAAAAATTCCAAGAAAGATGAAACCCAAACCAGGTCTCTGGAATTATTTCTTTTTAAATAATTTTTATAGTAAAAATTTTAAACATAATTATTGTTGCAAAAAATACATAAACACATATTATATATCTTTAAATTTCAAACATACAATTTGCATATTGTATACATTTACATTAAAGCGGTTTGATTATTTTCCCTTGTATTAATAAGTGTAATATAAATATTTATATATTATACAAACAATCTCTCTATCATAACTTAATATATTGTTTTATTTATGCCACAATATTTATCATTGACTAACAAGGAGAACAATGAAACTCATTTTCTTTTTGGATAATTACTACATATATCATAAATTTTTTTGTCATATATTAAACATTATGCACCAGATTTTTAAAATTCTCTTCAAACAAGTTCAATCTTCAAGTTCAAAAAAATCAACTAAATGAACATTAAAAGATTCCAAACCTTCAATAGTTTGTAAAGGAAAAATTCATACACAGTAAGCAACCCACCTTTATTTGACTTGGACTTAATACCTTGATTATACATTTAATACAAATATTAATATGCAAACTGTACAATTTCTTATGCTGGAAATTAAACAATCTAATTACAAATAGTACTTTAAAATTCTTATTAATTTTATCATGTAATAAATCATGAAAATTATTTTATCAAAATTAGTTATTACATGAACATGATTAAAGCTGGGAAATATAGTTTAACATATGAAATATGGGAAACAAAAAATTTTCTTTATATGGCAAAAGTATACCTTTACACATTATATTAGTGAGAGACCATAATTTATATTCAAAAAATTTTGATACAAAAAATATTTGAATATTAGTAGATTCACGTGAAATTTTATGAAATTCTTTTGAGACTTTAAAAGATCTACCAAGTAACATAAATGATTTATTTTCACTTAAGATTATATCACGAGTCTTAATGTCACATCATGACAATTGTTTGAACCTTTAAGTGTGAAATAGGTTCCTTCTAATTTTAAATAGTGCTACCCAGCTATACAAAGTCTTAACATTAATGATGATTGCCTAAGAGATTGATTCTATAATTTCAAAATTTTCTGAAATATCTGTTAATTGCACAGCATTTAATTCTTTGTATCTTAAATACACTTGCCAAAGGGGTAGATTGAAGATCTAATAAGTTTTTTTAGCTTTCCTAAATAATTTTCAAACTGGAAAACACTAAAATTATCTAGGTGGCCATACCTTTTTACATTTTCAATAAGATGTGATAGTGCATGGATACTGTATGTGATAAATTCTTTGCCATACAAAATTGTACACTTCTCAACAGACTCTAAGCAAAGAGCCACCATATTCAAAATATTCTGCAAGAGATTTTTCATTGACCAGTATTCATATTGAAAAATGTAACAAGAGGAAACAGTTGTAATATTTCTCAGATAACATATTTTTCAATAGAACTGGTTCTGTATAGAGAAAAAATTATCGCCATTCAGTAGCTTTCCAAAGATCAATGTGTTTTAAATGGCTGTTTTTATCACCATCATTTCTCAAAGAAGCATTAATTTCTGGATAAGTCATCTTTCGATACCATTTACTTTTTCGTCACCTACCATTTATCATAACCATAGTAATCAGTAAACAATTTAGTACAAGTAACAAAAACTCTTGACGGATATCACAAATTACTGCATTAACAAAAATTGAAAAGTTTTTACCCAATATTGCAAGACCAGCATAACAATTTTTTAATCTTTAACTAATTCTTCTAGAAATTCATTGATATTAGGTTTCTTTTCAACAAATAAATACCAATGAGAAAAGTTGTATCTACTATCTTTCTAATGCTACCTAAAATTGGCCAAAATTTATATGAACAGTTATACAAAGGAAATCTATCAATATGTAAATGTATGCTTATAGTAGACTGTTTTAGTTTTCAATACATACTAGAGTTTTTGCTTAATAGTGTTTTTTAAAGAGAAATATATTCACTTTCTCGAATTTTAGATACAGAAACATAAGTAGGTGTACTGAGTAATGTTCTAGCAGGCAGTTTTGTATGATAAGGTTTAAGTACATTTAATATGCCATTTACAGCAACACAAGTTAAATTATGTTTCAAAAAACATGGTTTTAATTTCTCTTTAGGTATTGAATTGCTTAAGATATTTGACTCATTATATAAAGAGTTAAGTACTTTGAAATCTTTAACTGTGGCACTACATTGTTGACCTTGGTCCATGTAATTTTCATTACTGGTTTTTAATTACTATATATTATTATTATTATGCATATTTATAAACTAAAAACAATAAATAGACTAAAGTACACAATAAAATTAATATTATTTCAAACACATTGCTTGTAATTCTTATTCGGACTTACATTTTACCAGTACAAAATAAATATAAGTCTACAAAGTGACAGAATTAAATAAATAGGCATTTTAAAGATGTGTACTTGTTATTTATTTAAAAGAATTGATAGTACTTACCAAAATATTCTGTTATAAATGCTTGCTAAAAATGATATAATAAATAATAGCTAATTCCAGAGCGAAATATAACTAGTACAATTAGTAGAAAAAAAAATTGGTAAATACAATGAATTTCAAATATTGGCGGCCGCGCATGCGTAGAATTTTTACTTATTCTACTCGTGATTCGTTTCAATCTCTTTGGTAAATACCACGGCTGCCGCTTAATGACCACTGCATCAACAGCCGATGACGATGTCGAGCACAATGTGCGATAGAAAAAACAGTGACCGTTTCATGTATAAGATACCGGGCTCGGACCGATGAGAAAATTTGGTGAAAAGTGAGTTGCCAATGGAACCGGTGAATGGCCAGTGTAATACCAATAAGCTTCTGCTACTAGGGTTATCACTACTGAACGAACTTTAAGAACTTTTATGAAATACTGAACATTTTTTGAGTGAACAAATTTAAGAAAATTAAACAAATATGAATTGATATTTCCTTGCAATGTCTTGCAATGACATTGTTACTATGTAGAAAAATAAAATTGATAGTAACTTTAAATAGATTATTTTTCTCATTAAAGTAAATTGAAAGCACTCTCACGCACACTGTTTATGATACCGTAACAGGCAATCACACGTAATTTTATTTACTTCGATTTCATTTACACTGCTCAAAACAATTAAAGGATATTGACGACCAGCATTGACGACCAGCAACATTGAACACCTTTGAGGCATGGAGTCAATGAGGCTATTAATCACGAGTTGGGGTATTCTGTCCCACTCTTCAAGAAGAGCTCTTTACACTTCTTGGAGAGTTTGTGGGGGTGCCAACATATCTGGAGGCCAACATATCTGGAGAACATGTTGGCCATTCCATTTGTACGATTCACTCCTTGAAAAGAAAATCCTTTACCAGGTTAGCATAATGTGGCCTGCAGTTATCGTCCATTAAAATGAAATAATCTCCTATTGCTGCAGCTTAAGACACTACAATATATCTGAGGATCTCATCCCTATATCGGCGACCAGTTAGAAGTCCATCTCGAATGATATAGAGGTCTGTGCGCGCACCAATGGAGATGCTACCATACACCAACACTCCCCCACCGCCAAATCTGACATTTTCGTGCACGAACGCAGGATTATTTTTACTGCCACGGTCCCTCCAGATGAAAATACGCCTATTATCAGGATGAAAAGAAAAACGGGATTCGTCAGAAAAAAGAACATTGCTCTATTCATAATAATTAGCATACTCCACAGTCCAAAATCAGAAAAATTAGTATATGTGATTCTCTTCGTCCATTTTCGGCAAAACAAATTTCGCATATGTCTTTATTTCATATAAAATTTACAATATACCTTAATTGTTTTGAGCAGTGTAGATATATTTTATGGTTAAGATGCATTTTCCACAGGTAAGTCTATTGTCGAAATTATAGATAAAATCACAAAAGTGTTCGAAGCAGATCAGCATATCAGCAGTCCAGAAGTTAAAGATTAATCGCAAAGTATTTGTAAGAAATCATTTGCAGAAGCTAATCAAAAATATGTAAAGAAAGTCTTGGTTTTCAGAAAAAATGTTTGGATTTTATTTACCTCAACTAAATATTTCTCAAGTAATACTGTCACAAATTAAGTTGAAGTGGTTTTTGATAACAGAAACGGACTTCTTATTCTATAATACTTAAAGTCTATGCCACACTTCATTATCGCTTTTGTATTATCTTGTTAAAAGCTTACGTTTCACTGGTAAGAAGTCAGAAATGTACCAATTATCGTTCAAATAATTATCAATCCAAACATGATAATTATATATCGCATAACCTAAAGTAAATCTCCAGTGGCTGAGCAGCTTCATACTGCTTCTCGATAAGATCCGCAAATTGAATCATCATTTGCCTCGAGGAGTGATTGGGAATGCGACTACATTCTTTCTTACTGAGTTGCTGGAGCTCTGTGGGTTGAGGGTGATTCCACTTTAATCTATGACGTCCAATAAGTGGCTGTTGTTCCACGGATGTGGATAGGAGGCTACAAAATCATATTTGATTTCGTCACCTGACCGTTGTTCAAAATTATGAAGAGCTCCTGATGGGCGTGTATTCCAAAATTTTAAGATATAGTTTGGGGCTCGTTTACACCCTATGTATGTATATACACCCTAAGACAGCCTAATCGATCACATGAAATGCAAAGACCTTATTATAATAAAGAATGTAACCAGACATGTAATTTGAGTTTCCTGACATGTTTTTAGTCATCTGAATGCTGCACGGAGAATCAGGATTCGCTTGAAAAGATGACACTATGCTCCTCCTGTATTCAGCTTTGTCTCATAGGGCTCCCCAAACTCCAGTTCTATCTTTAGGTTGGATTGTAAAGAAAATTCGGAGTAATGGATACGATTCTAACAAACCCCGTTGCTCCAAATTACAGTTATATTATATAAATGTATACTGGAAATGTGCTGCAAACAAGCCAATCTTCTGACTAATAATCCGTGATGTAGTTGCATGGTTTGGAAATTCTTACCTCAAAATAGGTCTATTCTCGCAGGACTTAGTCCTTTGAAGGCTTTGGTACCTTGCAAGGCATTCAGTACAACTTTCACTAATCCATTGACTCCATATTCTTACGATACTGGTTGGATTTCCATTGATACAAAAGGAAATATTGGCACGTTAAATATGTCGTGGTAGCAATGTCCTTAAGTTAAATGATATCTTTGGGGGTCTTTTGCTCGATCCCTATTTCTAAATTATGAATATCCGGCTGCTTTCACTAACTGGAAGAGCTCGACTCAAAGGCTCGGTATGCTGCTGCGTCAACAAATTGAAATATCACGAAAAGGTAATCCGTACATTTGATAGTCCTCTATTCAGCTCTGCCGAATTTTAAACTTTTCTCTTTTTTATTCGAGATATAACATGATATTTTGATAAAATTCTGAGCTGACAAAGCAATTAATAAGTGAAATACTCACAACATTACTTTTCATTTATACTGTGCTCCAAAAATTTTTGAAAAATTATGATAAAGTAATTAATGTATGAAAAATATTTAGAAAAAATCGAAATATTAATTTTGATATTAAGTAAAAAATTAAATAAGTGTAAATAAGTTCTTTTGATAACCTTTTAATAAAACAAATGGATATATAAAGTAATTAGAAATTAACAAATCAAGAATGTCTTTTTGAATATTGATAAGCTATTCGGATTTGTGCTTTTCTTGCATTATATAATTATTCCATTAGAAAATTTCTAAAAGTATTTAAAATTAATAAATTTTAACTTACTGATGCAAACTTGTATTAATTTTTAGAGAAAATATTTTGATAATTTTTTAATTTTAAAAGTAAATTCGTATATGATTTTTCTGGGAAGAAATAATGTAAAAGAACTTTGATTCTGATAAATTACATATCGCGTTTCACTATTTTTCTCTATAATTTCAACAATTACCATCACTTGTTAAATTGTCATAATTTTGTTCTATTATGCATTAAGAATACTTATTTCTAAAAAATCTATCGGACATAATGAATTTAAAAAATTCTAATAAACTAATATTGATTTGTAACAGACTGTACTGTTTATAAATACATTAGAATGAAGTAAATGTCCAAAATATTATGTTTTCTTAAAATTTATTATAGAATATTGATTAATTATAAAAATCCTTTGTTAAATAATAATAGTTTTAATATACATTTTTCTTATTATAATATTTATGACAAATAAATATATTTCGCAAACGCCATAAAAAGAAGAACTTAAAACCAGGATTAAGAAAATAAAACAGAGAATTGACTTTGACATAAATTAAAAATCTATTAACCCAATTTTCTTTTCGTGAAACATAATTTCAAAAATAATTTAAATTTAACAACCAAATTGATAGTATGAAATTTAAAACAACAAAAATCAGTAGTTTTTAGGGAATTTTGGATTTGTTCAACATTAGCCAATGAACAATGACGTCATAAGCGGGTTGTCATGCATTCTTAGATATAGAATCTCAATTGAATATGAACCAATCAACTTCATATTCTGTTGAGAGTCATGGGATCACAATCTAAGCGAACATCAATATTGCGACACGATAAATCACGTAAAATCAATAAAGTATATAATTGTATTGAAACTCTATTGAAGTCAGGAACGTGCTGGTAAGCATTTCTCCTGCTTACATGACGTGGCAACTTTTCCCTTGATTCAAACGCAGCTCGTGTTCTAGAAACCTGGTGTACAATTTAATAATCTAAGCACATTATTAGTGCCAATAGCATTAATCGTTTCATGGTAACGTGTTTTAAAAAGCAATTATTTGCATATCACAATAATTTTTTCCTGTCGCGTAATTTTACATGCGTATCGAGTCAGCTTCTTGGCATGGAATTCTAATGGGTAGCAGTATATATTAATGCCTCATAAATGCAAGCACATATGTTATAATAATATTTTTTCTCAGAATATGTTTCATATACCAATCTAGTCCTGCCTAGTAGAATTAGAAATGATTTTTGGTATTATACAAAGTGAATTTAATATTTTTTAAAATACTCATTAAAATTTTTCCAATAGTCCTTCCAAGGGCTTGGTTGGTTGACGTTTACATCTACATTTTGTTTACGAAGGCTAATATGACCCCGGTCCAACTACTCTACAGTTTATAGTAGATTCCGAAACACAATGAACATCAATGCTCGAAGTAGGAATCGAATTTACGAGCTGCTGAATCGAAGGTCAGAACAATAACCATTCGGAGGAGGGAGATATTTTTTTTTTCAAAAAAAAAAAAAAAAAAAAAAAAAAAAAAATTGTGATTTGGAATTGAATGAGAATTACACAGAATTCACATAATTAGTATGCAATTCTTCACTATTCTATTCACTAATTAAATACAAATTTAAATTATTTTTTCGTTTTGCCTTCAAGGAAAATTTAATTTTTCATAATTTCATTGATAGCTATCAAATGAGAATACTATAAATGCGGGAGAAATATCCCACCTTCCAAAGCTTATTTACACCCGGCATTTAGTGAAGAATATTTTAAATGATATCGATCAGTAACTTTGAATGGTTTTCCGTTTTGCTTACAATATTGCAAGGGGAAAACAAAATCATAGCAGGAAAATCTGGGATCATCTTTAAATTATACAATAATATAATATTTATACAATAATATAAATAAAATAATATGTGTCTTTGTATAAAAAGAATATTTCATTTTTAAAACATAAAATATTTTCCCAGCCAATTATCCGATTCTTCATCGAGATCTAAGCTTTGTAATACCCAGTTAGACATTAATTAAATCTAAATTTAAAACATTAATTAATTTTTTTAATATAAGCGCATTTCATTACTTTCATTACACAGAAAAAAAATCCAGGAAACTTCAAAACACTCACCTAATAGATACTCAGGCTAAAAATAAAAACGCACACATCTTTTCCTGATATTCTACAATAGCTAGTATCGAAGCTAGGACCTTCCACATCGAAAAATGTGGTAATGCAATAAGTCACAATGAGCCTTGTATGTGTTTTATCACTTGAAGAGACTCATAGTAGTTTTGAAAGAGAAAGGTGTCTCTTTCTTTTTCCGAAGGTAATGAGTTCGGTACTAGATCTCGTGAAAGTTAGTCATACTGAAGATGCTGTTGTGCATGTCAGAGAAAGTTCTGCAGAGAAAGAGACAACTTTTTCAAAAATGAAAAAAATAGTCTTTTTTATATAGAATGGAAAGATGGGTTCCAATTTCGTCATTCAATCCTGGAGCAAAATTATAAGGTGATTTGTCATTTTTGCTGCTTCGTTTGGCAGAAATTGACTAAAACATATAACAATAATCCAATCTAAACCATAATTTGAAACGAAATGAAAATCTGAAATTTAATTGAAATAACAAGCAAAGTACTTTTTGCTAAATACCACTGTTTATTTTTTGAATAAAAAATCCATTTATTTAAATAAATTTCTAAAAAATTAATCTAATTAAGCAAGTGTCTTATTTACAAATATTTAATTAATGATCAGGTATTTAATTAATAACAACTAATTATTTAATGAGTAAGTTTAAAATTAAATAATAAAAACAACTAATATATTCAAATTAAAAAAGTATCCCTTGATAACATTTATTATTCCGTTACATTGAATAACAGTTTATGTTTATGCTGAGTTAGTCTTTTAATTTTCTCTTTGATTATCTTTTATTGTGTGATCAAAAAGTAAGGAAAACCCATTCGATTTTTTTTTAGATTTAAGTAATTGTTGAAGCAAGGTTAAGGAGCCACACCCGTAAAAAAATCCAAATTGATGAGATTTAGCCTTCAATTTAAACTAGTTTTCATACAATTGGAATACCCTCTTGGATTCAGTATAAAAAGGCAGCTTTTGCGCACATCAAGCATACTTTCTGGTTTCAGACTTGAAAAGTAATCTCTCACCATGCAGCACTTGGTAAGTACATTTTGATCTTTATTTAAGTCACATGCAATTGAAAATAAAAAAAATTGATGTTGTGTTTCTAAACTCTATTACTGTTTGAATTTCAAATCATTTGACTCGCTTAGATCGGGAATGGACTTTAAAAATACTCTTAAGATTTTATTTTAATATTCTTACTGAATAAATTCATTTTCTGTGATCAATAATTTAAAAAAATTATCATTTAGCAACATGTATTAACTCGTAAAATATTGGTCAAAGAATATCAGGCTCGATGGAAAGATGGCATTTCGCAGATAAAATTCTTCTGTTTTGTGTATTCAGTTGTGACTTACAGGGTGTTAAAAATGAAAGTCAACCAAGAGATAAAATGCGGCATATTTTACAGTTCTTCTTTGATGAAAGTGAAAATGCAAGTCAGGAGGTTGTAATGGTGTTTATGGTCCCGATTCTGTAATAATCACAATTACTTTAAATTTCGATTTAGTAGATTCTGTTTAAGCATATTTCTAGTTGTGAAAATGCACCTCACACAAGTAGGTCCATGTTCAAAAATGCCGATATAATCGATGTTAACCGACATTTTATCAGTCGTAGCATCACACGAGAAATAAAAATTAACCGTAAAACAGTTTTAATCTGCATAAACAAAGCGTATGCGAACCATGTTAAATAAAGTCTTGAAGTTCATGTAAAAATAATGGATTTGTTTACCCCCAACCTAATATAATGTATTTTATAGATAATAATATCGACAATATTTTTGTAAAGGACTCAATGTGGCCTACTCATAAGGCACCGATCTTCAGATCGTAGGGTCTGGGGTTCAATCCCAACCACTACTGAACAACAAGATGTTGCGCTTTCTCCTTTTGCACCATCGCACGTAAATCGAGTAGGTGCTTGGTAGTTATCGGGGTTTCCTCCCTTGCGATTTGTGAATATGCTTCATCGTGTTTACGAGTCATCATATCCTCAAGGAAAAACCCTGCCAGAAGGCTATTTACATGGTGGACATTAGGTTTCTTAAAATAAACTTAAGCCTTTAGACTGCTTTTTACGCTGCGTTCTCATCTAAAGCAATCGTATAACGTTTTTTAATTATAAAGCGAATTAATACTGTCATAATAAATACAATTTTTAAAAATGCAATATCGGCAATGTTTTGAAAAATACAAAATTATTCATAATCATAAATTGTTTTGCATTACACAAACTAAATAAATATTTTATTTGCTATAGCTTAACCTCTTGGTTGCAAAAGGACGGTAAATGCGAAACAAACAATACTTTTAAATTATTTGTTGAGATATTTCAATATGGCTCCATATAAATACTTGCATTGCACAAACTATTTGAAAAAACAAAATTTTGAGTAAATAAATTATCTAATCTTTTTTAATATACTAAACATAAAAATAAAATATTATTTACAAATATAATAGAGAATACATATCATTTAACGGAATACTGTATTCCAAAGAATATTAAGTATAATAGAACTAAATAGCTTTTTATTTTACATAGCTTACTCTCTTGGTTGTTGTGGCTCTTGCCGTGTGTGCTATGGCACAGTACTATCCCTACTACAACAGCTATTACGCTGCTCCAGTGCACACCTATCCCTACGCCTACAACTACGCTGCCTACAACCCAGCTTTCAGCTACTTGTGGAAGAAATGAACAACTCTGGAAAGGTAAAAGTTGATTTAATATAATTAATATATAATAATAGTTAAATGAAAAAAACAAGCCATGAAAATTTTTAATATTAGAAGTTCTTTATATATATATATATATATATATATATATATATATATATATATATATATATATATATATATATATATATATATATCCC
>JAPDSC010110691.1:248289-303290 GCA_026290005.1 Latrodectus geometricus | reverse complement strand
ATATATATATAGTGACAATTATATGTATTTTAAATTTCAAATAAATATTTTAATTTCAAGCATTTTTTAACGAAGCCCTTCTTTTTTCAGGTAGTATATGAAGAGAAATTGGAGTTTGATCTGGATTTGGATTTTGAAACGTTGCAATAGAATGGCCCAACATTTTATGAAATTTATGATTTCCTATAATACTTTCTGCCTTAATTACTGTTAATAAAGATTATTTTGGATTAATTAGCTTGTTTTGTATAATATACAACTCTAACTAAAAATACTATATCAGATGATTTTTTCAACATTATTTAAAAAAAATACACACAAATGTTAAATTAATAATTTCATTTTTTTAAATTTAACTGACAATGAGGATATAAAATTATGCACAAAAAAGTTTGGGGAAGTCTAATCTAAAAAATATTCGTACGATTAAACACATGGAATCATTTTCCAAACATTAAAACTTGTGATTTCTAAGATAAAATATGTGATGTATAAGATGTTGTGTTATTTATAAACATACAATCTAAGAATTGAAATTATTAGACAATCAAATAGAAAAATAAGCAATAAAAATACCTTAGCAACTCATGTATGTTATAAATATAGTAAATAATTAATTTTTTTAATAGTAAATCAAGAAAGTGTATAAATTAATAGCAGAAAAAGAGAAACCAATACATTAAAAAATATCAGTACAAGCAAATCAAAACCTATTTATAAAATTCGGATAAAGATAGGCTTACCGAAAATAAGTTGAAAAGTCTTATCGTTTTAATTTATCTTTTTAATTTAACTCATATGTTTTTATTCATTAAAATTTTTTTTATCCATATTGCATACCTTTCATTAGATGCTTCTGTACTAGTAAAGTTGCCAGCAATATATATTAGTTGGTATTATATTTTATTGACTTCCATGGACTTTCGTGAGCTGTAGTTATTGCTTTACATTGTATATATATATATATATATATATATATATATATATATATATATATATAGAAAGAGAGAGAGAGAAATATTCCAAATAGAGGTTTTACAAATTAAGAGGAGCGGTTAGTACTTATACAGACGAGCAATAATTACATAAGAACATAGGGTTGCATTTCATTCTGTGAGGCAAAATGGAGAATACTATTATTTACCTGGATTATAGGGAAAAAGATTGAACAATACTAAAAGTTAATCAAATTGATTGTTTATTGAAAAATTCACAGAAATGCTCAAAATATCGATCACACTTGTCGTTACACAGTTGACACCAGGGAAGGGACGGCTGGCGTTCCTTCTCTAGATTTCTGGTGTTGTGTTAACTTTGTCCTGGACAACAACGATTCTCTATACAAAATCTTCAGCTGAGTTTACTGGTGTCTCGTACACTAAATATTTCATGCATTCGTCCCTTGAAGAAAAAGTCCGGAAGATTGAGATTTGGTGAGAGGAGACCAAGCCATTGGTCTATCACGTATAACCTGTAATGTGGGACTTAATTAAACTTAGTATATTTAGTTATTTTAAAGCAATCATATTAACTAAATTTATTGAATATTTAGAATATACACACATATAAGATGTAATAGAATTAAT
Organism: Latrodectus geometricus; assembly: GCA_026290005.1. Lineage (NCBI taxonomy): Eukaryota > Metazoa > Arthropoda > Arachnida > Araneae > Theridiidae > Latrodectus > Latrodectus geometricus. The sequence goes on along the minus strand of JAPDSC010110691.1, from coordinate 301,704 downwards.
TTATAAAATTATCAGAATAGATTTGAAACATAATAATATCAATTTAACTCATGAAATTGAATGAATTTGGTTTAAAACGAATTTTTTTAACCATACCGTGAAATATTTGCAGCATTTCTTTTCACAATGCAAAAATAAAGTAAAAAATAAAATGAATCTTTAAATATATAATTTGAGGTTATCTTAAATAATTATTATATTTTCTCTTAACAAAAGTTTTTTTATAGATTTGATTCTCTTAATCATCAAAAATAATATTCATGTTTTTTGCACATTTAGAGTAACAATTAACTGTAATTATTTAAATTTGAATATTTTAACAAATCCTTCCTCTTTATAACAAACAGCTTGCGTTTAATATGTTCTTAGTTGTAGGACCAAGCTGTTCAGCAAGAAAAATCTAATGTTCAAATATTATCATTTTTCAAATACATATGTGGGTGTTTCATATCTATGTCTGGATGTGCACTTGTCTGAGTAAGTGAGTGTTTGGGAGTAATCCTGATTTTTCTTTATTTGACACATGAATATGATTCACTAATCAGATTTTAATAAAAAAATATGATTCATATACTTCCATTTTTCATCATGGGTGTTTTCTTTCTACCATCCTTAAGAACATTTATCTAAATGAGTGCTCGGGAATTTTCTTGATTTCTCTTCTTTTGACACGTGATTATGATCTTCTGATGTATATTCAATAAAAAATATAAGTGAGAGAAAAGAGAGCTTCAAATATGGCCATTTGGTAAGTAAAAGAGATTGGTATTCTATTCCTACCGTCTACATGAACATTCGTCTAAGTGAGTATTTGGGAGTTTACCACATTTCTCTTCTTTTTACCCATGAACGTTTTAATACATGCTTAATAAAAATTATAAGGTTCAAATAAAGCCATTTTCCAACTGCAAGAAATCAGTATTTCATTTTTCACATCTGCATGAACATTTATATAAATGAATGTTTGGGAGTTGACCATATTTTTCTTTTTTCAACACGTAAATTTGGTTTCTAATTTTGAAAAATTTCCCCGAAGAAAATAAGATGCTATTTGTGTAATTGGTCGTTCTGCTTTTAGATTCTTCCTCGTTTAATTTGAATTTACAAAAATACCGATAAAATTTGAAAATTGACACTTCTTATAGCGCATAAAACCTTCCAATTGAAATTAATTATACTGAAGGTCTTGGAAATGTAACTGATCTAATTGGAAAATAATGATTAGTCTAATTTTAATGGACCTGTTAACGTTGTCATTTCCACAGAGAGAGAGAGAGAGAGAGAGAGAGAGAGAGAGAGTTTACTTTTCTTCATATCCTAAATTTACACTCAAGTGTTAAAAAATAAAATTAGAAACAACATTATAAGTTTTAACGACAAGAAAATAACAGCCTTTGCGGCAATAATGTAAACAGACAGCAGACTGAAATGGGATTTTGCTGTAAATGAACGTGTTTCCTAGATATATGTACCTTTCCTCTAATATTTAGTATAATTTCAATACCTTAAATGTTATGTTTTATGCGTGTTCTGAAACTTTAAGGACATAGTGAAATTCATTGTGAATTAATCTCTGATATTTGAACTCACTTTTCTAGAAAATTATAAAGTTTATAAATCGAAGATATAAAGGAAATTTTTTTCATTGCAATAATACTATTAAATAGTAATGAACTATTTTAATTTATTAATGCTTAATAATACATAATATTTATTAGTGTATTTTGAATCATTCATAAATTACATTATTAAAAATAAAAAATAATATATTTATGAAAAAAAATTTAATTTAATATAAAGAAAGTGTACACTCACATATTTAATTAAAATAAATGTGTCATGTGAATATTTTAGCTACAAGCAATTTTTGATGTATAACTTTGTAATAATTCTCTTGTGTTATATATATATATAATTACTAATTTCAATTTTGTAGTTAAATAATAACAAGGCAACATTATGAAAAACAATTTTATTATTTAAGTAATATATTCGAAATAACATAGAATGTATTTTTTTAACAGTGAAAAAAATTTTGATTTTAATGAGACAGTTAAGTCATTTACTTTTGAAACAATTGTAAATGTCGAAGATAGCTGCTCTATCATCAGATTAATCTGCATGATTTATGCAGCGGCCATATTATTTCGGTCCGTATCGTAACCTGTAAGAAACAAGATCACATTAATATTTTTGACAGTATGGACAAAAATAATTCAGAATGAGCAGAATAATATAAGAAAATAATTATATCTCATAAAAGAATTATGTAAATTTTTATCTCCTATTATTACAATGTAAAGTAATTTCTGTAAATTCTATAGAATCTGAAAAGCACAATAAATTTTTTAAATTGGTAAATATTGATTTCACTATTATTATAAGATAAATAACTAAAAAGGATTAAATATTTTCCCGTTCCATGAAAGTACGTCTCTTAAGTTTTTTAAACAAAAAAAGATTACAGCATGATAAAATGTCATAAATGTTTTCAACACTAATTGAATGACAACATAAAGATTTCAGGAATTCGTTAAATACAATGTTTATACTAAATATTTAGAAAAAATAAAGCAAAAAGAAATAGTATTGACTTTTTACTCCTATTTACTTACAAAAATTCTACGACGCACATATAGGGCTCAAAATAGTTACGTGGTAGAATAACGCATTTTAAAATGGGTCCCAGGTTCGATTCCAGTCTTTGTTACAGAATGGGAAGGAGATGCTGTTTTGATGCTTTGTGAATGCATATCTGTCAGAGAGGATGATCGCAATTTTTCGAAGTTTACTTCTTTCGTCATATTAATTTTGGAAAAGTAGGTAGACAACTTAAAGAGTGAATGCAAGAATGTCTTGGCACAACCCTTAAGATGTTATACTGCCTACTATAAGAGGTTAAAAAATAAATGTATAAAGCCTCATAGTAATTGAGAGTAATAACTGTCTTTCTCAGTACAATAAAAATATTTTAGCTAAAATAATAAAAAATACATTTTAAAAAATAATTAATTTATTGCGATAATATTAGAATAAACCAGTTTTATTTTATTTTATGTATTAAAGTATGTAATTCGTAAATGCCTTATTATAATTGACAAGTCAAGATTTGAAATTTAGTTCATAATATTAAAATTCTTAAAATATTTGCGATTTATGATTATTTTACCAATCACACGTTCATGTTTTAAGTTTTGCCAAGAAAAATCTAAAGAATAATTATTTTAATTATATTATTCTAATCATAAATTAATGAAAAATTTTTGAAAAGATATCTGAAAATTTATTATACACATAAATTCAAAAATTATTATAATTTTTTAATTCATTTCTCATTTCCAGAGGAAACTTGCCGTGTTTATGTGCTTAAAGGTTGACACTTTCAGAACTTTTTCAGCTTTATTACCTTCTAAAATATAATCTGATAAGGCTAAGGTAAGAAAGGCCTAAATATAATATAAAATATCTCCTTTAATATCAGGATTCAAAGACGTTTAAATTATATCACCAGATAAAAATATTCTACAGCAAAAAGCATGCTAGATATGTTTTGGCTGTTTATTTCTATGCACTCGAAGGAAATTAGACAGGGATCTATAATTGAAAGCTCATTCCGAACTATTATATGAGGCAAAAAATGAAGTGGGATTCGAATCCATGAGCCACTGAACCGAAGAACAGAGCGATAAGCATTCAGCTGTTAACTTCACTATGAGAGATTTGAACTATTTATAGACCCAAATCTTTTTTTTTAACTTAGAAATGGAAGAATCGGGTTTGAAGTTTGAGCTTCGTTTTTAGAGTCTGCTGCAGTTACTCTTGTTATCAAAAAATAAAATTTTTTCACTCAGTTTATTGACTTGTGGTAATGATCGTCTTCATAACATAATATAAAAAATAATTATGCAAATTTTCTTTTAATGAGTTAATATAAGTACATTCTTAAGCGTATGTATATACATTCAGGATTCCTTATTCATTTTTTATTTTTGAATTAAATTTTAATTTTATGTGTTTTTCTGAAATGTCTAAAATAGGATGACATTTTGCAATTCTTGTACACAATACGTATAATTCCTAAAATTTGAACATTTAACCCTGCAGCTACTTCCTACATAGCATTTTCTATCGTAAATTTATTGTCTCCATATTGATAATAAAATCATTACAAAGATAATATGGGACATACCTCGTTTATCCATTTACCAGTATCTGTAAGGATAGGCTCCGTAAGCGTAGTTGTAGGCGTAGTTAGGGAGAACAGCAGCTCCAGACGAAGCGTAGTGAGATACGCGAGCACCTGGTGTGTAGGTGTTGTAGCCATAGTTGTAGACGGGGGCGACCTGGCACATGGCGCAGACGGCCATGGCCAAAAGAAGAACAGCAATCTGAAAAACCAAATACAAGTTACGTCAAAGGTGCTAATAATAAGAGGCAAATTTATAAAACAATGCTATGTTCTAGCACTGATAATAAAATATAACTAATTTCCCGCTTTATGTTTGTGAAGATACAATAATTCACGCATATTGACTATTAATTGTTTTATTAGTGGGAAAAGCTATCGCTCAATTTGAGAGAAATTTAGAAAAATGGGTTGAATTCATTATATTTTGAGTCTGTAACCTGTTTTGCTAAGGTATAATTTTATTATTTTTTTAAGTTAAAATGTTGAATTGAAGTATTGGTGGTTAGTACTGATAAATATAGAGTCAATATCGATATTTAAAGATTATAAGAATTCTTTTAAAATGTTTTTCCAACTATCTTATTTTATAGAAAAAAAGTTTTAGTGTGGTTGATACAGCTGAATTTATTTGGATTTTCAAAATTGTTAAAGTTATTGAGATTTTCAAAAATAACATCATGTTTGTTTAAATTTTAGGTGTTTTAAATTTCAATAAGCAATTTGACTTAGACAACAATAAAAAAAATTATTTAATGGTTTTCAAATTGGTACGAGCAGTATTTAAATTTTTGTTGCATTCTGTTAAGATTTATAACGAAACTTTAAAAATATAGTAGTTGGAAGTTTTTCCCGAGCCTTTATTAAAGTGAATAAAATTAAAATATTTTTAAAGAAAAAAAATATTTATTGTTTCTATTATGCGTTCAGTAGTACAAAAATTCTTATTTGAAAAATTCATTAAAATGCAATCAAAATTAAAATTTTAAATAGTATTATATAATTTCTATATTTTTATATTTTAATATATTTAATATAATTTCATTATTTTTATATTAATATATTTAATATAATTTCATTATTTTTTTATTATATAACATTTAATTAAATTTTAATTAATTAAATGTTATTTTCATTTATTGAATTAAATTTTAATTTAATTAAACTTTAATTAATTGTGCTTGAAATTATCATCAATTTTAAGAACGAAATGATTAAACTTATAAAAATTACATAAAAATTACTTATCTATTTATTAAATGTAAGGAATAAAAACTAAGATGATAAAAGATTCTAAATTAAAATTATAATTATAAATAGTATAATATCTTTTTTTTTAATAAATGAAAATCATATTATTACATGAAATATTGGAATGTTTAGAGTATTAGAAACATTTGTAAATCAATGTTTCAATTAATATTAAATTAATGCAATTGTTAAGATTTTCTTATTTAATCCAGCATAATTTAATCTATCATTTCAAGATATATAAGCTTATTCAATTAAAATTGATCCAATGAAGCTTTTGGGTTAAGTAGGATAATCAGTGAATGTTTAACATTTGGACAATCTTTTAAAATTAAATCACTAAAAATTAGAACTACTAACTGTTTTATAATATATTAATTTATTATACTGAAGCATTAAATTCTAGAAAAATATACTCACGACAGCTTTCATGTTGAAATGGAACGTTTTGCTTCTCTAAAGATTAGCAAGTGTAAAGTACCTGAAGATTCCATCCCTTATATACTTCAGTCCAGCATAAATTAAGGACCCAAAATACCCGTTTGGAACAAAAAAATACAAAAAATACTTTAATTAAAATATCTTCGATTAGTTCTTGAAGTACCTGACTCACGAATCATCAGGGGAAAATGAGAAAAAAAAAATCCCTAGGGATATTCCCATTTGTGATGAACATCTGTTAAGTAAGATGCTCTTATGGCTCAAGGACAATATTTTTTCTATATGGTGTTCCACTGTCAATCGTTTAATTATTATGGACCACGCCTTTTTTTCTTTTCCCCTCATGAAAAAAGGCGTGCCCTTGAAAATAAGAAGCCTTGAACACAGGCTTGGTTAACACGAAAAAAATTAATTGATTTTAAACCGTTAAAGAATTAAAATAAACTATAAATAACGCACTTGAATTTTAAAATAATAATTTGTTTTTACTTTAAATCAGAAAAAATAATTATATTTTAACGGCTTACGTATTTCTTCAAATATACCTCGTTGTATGAAATTAATGTGTAACTATATAGAATGGGCACAGGAAATACGACATTTCAGTGAGACTGAATTTTAAGCATGAGAAAATCTCTGAAATTTAATTTTGCCAGATTTTAAATATAAAGTCTAGAAATAAAAATATCACTTACACAATCAATACATAAATTATAGAGCACCTAATAGACTTATTTGAATTGCTTTGTTAAATGGAATTGTTTTGACAAATAATAAAGAGGCATTTCTTTAATGAATTATATGGATAAATCGAAATATATTTCAAAAGTAATTTTACAAACTTATATTTGTATTTTTTAATGCTATATGATGCCTATTTAACTAAAAATAACAGAATATCTATTTTTATAAAAATGTTTTTCAGTTAAACTTGCTTTACGGTCACGTTTTGCTTACAGGAACTAATTCAGAATAAATAACTACTAAAAAAGAATCCTTAATCCAAATTAATATTAACACTTTAGGTTCAAACCCATAAACTGTTGAACAACACTACTCAACTGCTTGGCTTCAGCTCTGACCCATCCTTTACTAGCACAGGAAGATAATAGAAAGTATCCATTTAATAGGAATGATGATTTTCCACGAATACAAGTTAAATCCAAATTTTACCCATATATATATATATATATATATATATATATATATATATATATATATATATATATATATATATATATATATATATATATATATATATATACAATTATCTAACGTACTGATCCCCAAAATGTCTATCTAAAAGTAGCTCGCGTAGACATTGTAAGTTGTAAGTAGATCTTACAATGTCTGCGCGATCTACTTTCCTATATCTTGAGCTGATACTGACGGTAGGAGTGATAATTATAAAAGGGAATTTAACAAACATTTCTATAGTAACTAAAGGAGTTGCTGGAGAGTTTGTCGAGTTGCCTTTCATTGAAATGGATGTTAAAGAGCTTACTTGTGTCATGGATAATATTGATTTTCCAGAAGATTACGATACAATGGAGTGGGAATTAATTGATTTTTAAAATGAAATTATTTGTAAAATCACTTTCTTCGAGCTCTGAAAATACATGGTCTCTTGTTCCCAAAGGAAACACTCATCTAGGTTTATCTCAGAGTGAAGATGACATTCAGCTGGACATATCTGCAGAATTTCTTTCTCTCATTTTAAAATTTATTTAACGATACAGACTCACCCTGAAGAGCTCTTAGATACGTAATTGCATTCAAATGGCATCACCTACATACTTTCGATTAAATTTCAAATTAATTTTTTTTTAATAAAATATAGGACTTTCACCTTTCTAATAAGTTTAATGACTTTTGAGAAATCTGTAATTACATTTGAAAATCTATAAATGTTTTTATGTTTATTAGAGCTGTAAGTTTATAGAAAATAGAAAAAAATGTAGGATTCTTCTAATTGAGTGTTCACTTAAGATTTAAAAATGGCACAGTTGCTCAAAAATCTTCTTAAGTTCGATAATCATTGCTCTAAAGTAAGGGTAGGCATTAAGGAGACCACGATCGACCGGTGAACAGCTAAGACATTTTGAGATGATCGCCGAGGCTTATTCTCAATATATAATACCTAAAAATGTACTTAACTAACCCCAGCTCGTCACTGAAAGTGATCACGATCCAAATAGAAAATTTAAAGTAGCTCGTGACCCAGAAAAATCTGCTCAACCCTGATCTAAAGATGCTGCAAAATTCATAACGATTTTGCTATGAAAAAGATATCTAAAATAATACAACTGATCACTTTGAATCATTTAAAATAGCTGCAATCCAGATAACTTAAGGTGAAATCGAGATTTACCAAAGGTGAAATGAATTCTAGTTTTCATAAGAATTGTTTAACTTATTTAAAAAAATTGTCCACCTCTAAGTCCATTTTGCATTTCAAGTTGTAATTTGCCCACTCGATAAACATTTTCTGATGCACTTAAGCTCGCTAGTATTCATCACTACTTCTGTATTCTTACTAATTTTCGATTATTTTGTAACTGCGAGTAAATATGGAGAAATCACTGCAAAATATTTTTGTAAATAGTACATGGAATTAAAACTGCCGAGAAAAACTAAGCAAGAAAATTTTACCGTTGAATTCGAAATAAGGTCTCAGTTTGATATCACAGAACATTTTGGGGATTCGTAATGTAGTGATTACTCAATGTATATGTGGGATAAATAATGCGCTCAAATCTGCTTTTGTGTGATTTTTAATTTGTGATATTTTTCGTGCGATTTTTTTGGGCGGTATTTAAAATTTCAAAAAAATTGGAAAATGGACGGAATTATCAATAAAAATCAAATATTTGTACGACCATTTAGTTTTTTCGATTTTTCATTTGTATTTCATCACATTATACGAATATTGCGTCAACCAATTACACTGTTGTAACCCAGTACAAGTTAGATTTATATATCCAGTACTATTTCGTGTTCTAGGCTGAGCTGGCAGCCAAATGATTAGTGCTCATGTCTTCGTTTCAGCAGTTTCAAACCCCAACTTGTGTTTGGTTTATTGTATTGGTTCGGAAACCATTTTAAACCGTAGGTTCCACTCTAACTAGCCCTCGCCCCCCCCCCCAAATGACCATTGAGTGACAAAACTAACCGATTCAAGTTTCTTGTTTAGTAATGGTCTATGTAATTTTTCTAGTCACTCTCTTTATCTTTCATTCAAAATACTTGCGTTGTTTTCGTTGAGCTCGCTTTTCTGTGCTTTACCTTATACTGAATGCCTCATGTCTTGATTTCGTTTCATAAAGCATTTTCTAATTTTTTTTTAAAGATTTTTGAATTATTTTTTATTTTAAAACTTTTTAATTCGGTTCCTATTCATTACATAAGAAATAATTTTTAACTGCATTTTGAAAACTTAATTTTAGAATTGTTCTCGTAAAGTTTTGTGGGATTTTTAAAGCGTTTTCATTTTTGCGGTCCTTACAATAACTAGTTTGAGGGTTTATTGATTTTCTTCATACATACATACGATATTATTCTTCATATATATCTGAGTTTTCATATGCGCCTTTCTTTTTATATTAAGTTTTATGTTTTTTTATATTAAAATTCGGCAAATGTAATTTATTTAAATGTTTATTTGGCATTGTAATATGCTGTTGACCATTAAATTTATGCTATTTTTACACATTAAAATGTTAAAAAAAACACTATATCACTACAATATTAATAGAAAAAATTAAATTATAAACAATTAATATTCCATTTTTTAATTTGATAATAATTCTGGTCTCGTATAAATATAAAATTATAAGTGATTAGTGACAATCCTTTACTCATCTATAATTTATCTTATTTTAATAAGTTAATTTATAGTGAGTTAGTGGCAACAGTGTTATGACTCAATAGTTTTAATAAGATATTGTATAAATACAATGTTCTGGCAATCTTAGTCAATAATGGTTTCTTCTCTCCCCATGCGATAATAATCAATAGTGATTACCAATCTATCACTAACAAAGATCTATTTATCCTTTTTTGTTAGTGTTCAAGTTATAATTCAATTGATGACTGTATAAGATACAGAGCACAGTTTTTATCGTATTCAATTTAAATTAACTTCTGAATTTTAAAAAAATAATTAGCCATCAGCTGAATTTTTAAAAAAGTGTTGAAGAATAGTCACAGTCATTTTAATAGTAAAAAAGTCAAATAATTATATTTAGTCAAATAATTTATTATATTAATAAATATATGTATCATCACCAAAATAAAGATCACTTTTACAAAAATAAATAAATAATTCTAAATTTTTAAGACTGATTTAAAATAGCATGCAGAAATTTTATTTTTCTACTCATTTACATTTATCTTTAAAAAAACAAAATAATCATTGGGATGATTATCGTGATGGAGCTACTGTGCACCTCTTTCAAAGCCAGAATGAACAATGGAACAAAATATCATTGTTAGTTACGTTTTATAATATTAGTTTCCTTGCTATAAAATTCTTTATTGAATAGCTTTCACATCTCTTATGTTAAATAAGTTGTTATTTCGAATATATTTTCAAAGGAAGGACAGGTGATTCATTTATGATTATGAATTAATCTATTAGTATTCCTTTTAAAGCAGATTCTTTATCATAAATAATTTCAAAATAATTACATACATTTTTTTCGCAGATAACTTAAATTTTATATCATTCGATAAAATGAAAAGATTAACTAAACTCTATATTCAAATATATTTTAAAAATAAATAAATGTACTTTTTTTTACATTATATAAATTCACTGAAATGGAAATTTCGATTTTGTTAAATTTATAAGAAGCATTCTTAAACATTAAATAGCTTTTTAATGAAAAACAAAATTTAGGAACTTTGATGTGCTGTTGAATTTTTAAATAACTGATAAATTTATTTTGTTCTCTTAGTGTTTTACAATAGTAAATTCATTTGAATTGTTACAAAGAGTATGTAGGTTACGTAATTTTTTTCGTTTTTTTATTTACAAATCTTATTTTTTATTCATTAAACGTTCTAAATTATTCTGATAGATGGCAGCATTGAGCTAGCATAAATGATGAATGAAAGGGGTACATATTTTAACGTAAAATAATTGTCAGATATCTTTTTATTTTGTATTATCTCTCTATCTCTCTCTCTATCTATCTATCTATATATATATATATTTAACATTTTGTGGAGCTCCCTAGGATTTCTTCAAGATAGAATCAAAATTTGCTTTAGTGAAAAATGTCTAAATTTCGTTGAAAAATGTTAGAATATTTAAATTTGCAGGTTTAATTTTCCAAATAAATTTCCAACTTCGTATGTTACTCCCATGGATATATTTTTTTTAGTGGAGTTATAATAAAATTTTATATTAGTGGCCTTCTCTAGGGGATAAAAATAATAAACAGGGAAATTTTTTAAATCAAAGTAATACGTGGAAAAATTAAAAATATCAAGAAATAAAAATTAAAATATTTTTCTTAATTTATTCCAGCAAAGCTGTGATTAAAAAACGAAAGGCAGAAGAGTATAAATTAGTTCAGCATTCGCCAAAGTGGTTGTACGTGAGAAAAGTTCATTGGTTCCTAGAAAAGAGTGGAATATACTTATTCATCACCTAAGTTATGTTTTAAGATGCATTACAACATAATTCAGTTCATAACAATGTGTGAAAATTTATAAAATACCCTTTCATAGAATAACGCCATTATATATATCAACAATTTTTTTTATAAATATATTTAGCACTTAAAAAATCCTATCAGTGCTCCGTTGGATTTAAGTTTACTGGTCCGTGAGGTCAAAAAGTTTAGAGACCGCTGATTTAGTTTAAGAGAAATTAGATCTTAGTTTAATTCTTTATAAATAAGAGATTTATTTATTTAGTTTTAAATGCTGACATTTTAATTAAAGCAAGCCTCTTACTTTCACTGAAATTATGCTTTCCTTGAGTATTTGAATATACAATTGTAGCATTTTCACAAATGCAAATTCCACTTGTTTTGATTAAAAATTCAAACTACTGCCTTCCCATTGATGGCCAATCTAACTTTTATTGAAATTCAAATACTCTTTCTTTCTGGTAATTCGAAAATTGTACGCTTCCTTAGATAGTTAAACATATTTCAACAAGTTATCTGAAATATATTGTCTAAATTTTATAACCAAAATGAAATTTAAATTCACATTAACTCTTTCTGTATGACTAGATAAAATATTTTGTAAAATGCTAATTTAAAGATTATCGCTGTTTTTTCTCTTTTATGTTTAGTTGAAACAGCAAAGATTTAGCTGAACAAAATCTACCATAGAGTATATCTTAATTATATATCCGTGACAAGAAAATATATAAGTAACATGAATTCAGCGTATAATAATGGACAAAATGCAGTAAGATTGCTTTAAGCTGTTCTATTTACAAACGAATTGTTAAAAGCATTGAGATATGACGTCAAGAAACATACGATTACAGTTATGATTAAAATCATTTTAAGGAAATGCATGATTGTAAGAACTTCTTTTACCGAAAGTTTTTTTAGAGAAAGGGAATAAATAGAAATGGGTGAAATAAATAAAAGAGAACGAACCTTTAAAAAATAATTAAATTTCGAAAAGTTATATCTTAGTTCTGATTTTTATTCTACTCTTATGTATATTTAATTTGCATTACTAAATATTTCTTTAAAATTTATCATTTTTAGTTTTGAATAACAAAATCATTTTTGTTTCTTAACATAACGGGTGTTACTATCAACAGAAATGAAATAATATGAAATTTTTATAGTTGCAAGCTTTCATAAACATAAATTATCTACTATTTTATATATAAAATTTGTTATAGTTATCTAAATATATAGTTGTTATATTTCATTGCATCCCACACGAAACGCAATAAAGTTCTGTTCCAAAACCAATTCTTAAAAGCATTAAGATATGTCGCCAGAAAGCAGACGATTGCGATTACGATTAAAATCATCCCAAGGGAATTCTTTGACTGTAAGAACTTATTTTCGTTGATTGTAAGCCTACAGATGTGTATACAGAAAGTAAAAATACATTTCCGATCAACAATAAATTGATGCAATATCCGTTCTGACGATGTTCCGTTGCTTTTAATATCGCATCCGGAAGTTTTCATTGCAGTATGTATAGTCTTGCTATATAATTTATGTTTAAAATATCCTCATTAAATTAATTTTTACAAATATGTATAATTTAAAAAATATATAATACTAGAGGAAATTGTATGAAAAATGAAAACAACAGTGAATCGATTATTTTCATAATTTTTGTCTTTGATATTATTCCAACAAAACTAAATAATTCCTTATGAAACAACAATCTAATGCAAATAATTTGATAAACAATTATAATTGCTTATTTTAAAAACTACAGAAAGATAAATATTTCGTGCTTTTGGCCAAGGACAAACTGCTGCAGTTTGAGACATTGTTTTCAAGGTGGCTATGCAAAATCTTACGTTATTTCGATAATCTTGCGAAATTATTCTATTGTTCGGTTGTTTTCATTATCGTGAAAAGCATAATAGTTAAATTTTGAAATCTCAGATTTCTTTCAGAATGTAAGCAAAAAAAATTTAAATATAAATTGAAAAATCATAAAACACGTAAAAAAATTCTTTGTTACATAATTTTTTCTTAAAAAAAATGAGGATAAAACAAATGAAGAAAATCATTTAATCGTATGTTACATATGTATAATGCTATTTTATCCATTTGCACTTTTACAATGAATTTAATTCTTTTGTCTGATAGGAATACTTTATTTTCAGACATTACAAGGCATTAATCACTAATATTTTTTTTTCTGTGTGATACACAGTGGAAGTTTTCACGTAGTCTCGAAAATAGAGGAGTTCTTAGAGACCAAGAAGGCATCCAGACTATACTTGCCATTCCCAGAAGTATCATCCTACTTGGAAGACACTGCCACCACAATCTATTTTACGTGTTCAACCACCATTAGTGAGGCAGATGGATTTTTAAGTTGAGACAAGTATAGAGCTCGCCACTTTTTGTCGAATTCTATGCTCGACCATCTTTCTTATGTCTTCTCGACTATCTCTTTCTTTTTACCTTATTTTTTCTTACCCACACTCCTACGGCCTATGAATACAGTTTTCGTTTTTGGAAATTTTTATATTTATTTCCCTATTTGATTAAAAATTTTAATTTTATTTAAAAAATTTTGTGTTTAAATTCCGTATTTCTTTCTTTCTTTTTTTGTTGTGGGCTCGAAAATACTAGAAAATTTTTCAGTATTTTTTATGTTCATGTTTGTGTATGGTCAAGAAAATGTAAACTTTGTTCCATTATCAATAATAACATACGAAACAAGCAATATTTTGTTGTGAAAAAATATTATAAGATGAAGATTTCAAGTTGTTTGCAAATTTCCTAAAATGCAAATGTGAATTAAAAAAAAATAAAATTTTAAATAAGAAAATTTTAATTAAAATTTTAATAAGAAAATTAAATTAAAAAATGAGATGTTTACCAATCGATATTTTTCGTAAAAAAATACCTCCTTTTTTAGAACAAAATCAGGGTAATTCTACTAAAAGTTTAAATTATGTTAAGTAAAGGTAAATGGTGATTTTTTCAAAGTTTATGGCTAATTCCAGTTTTACAAATTACAATTTTTTACTTTGAGAAATTAAAATTCTATAACCTGGGTGTTCAAAGAAGAATTGTATCGGTTTTCACAGAATTTAATCGCTTCCTGAAAAATTTGTATGTTTTTTCGTACAGAGTTTATAAAATGCTTTCAATAAATTTGATTAAAAAATATCTTAATTCAGATTTTCTGAGTTTTGAAAATTTTGGAATATGTCTGCGAACGGAAGAACGTTTTAAATTTTTCGAATCATATTCTAAATCATTTCCAAATCAAAGTTTTTGCATGTTTTTTCATAACATGAATATAAACAAAAAGCAACAACAAATTTTTTATATAAAATTATCTAAACTTTATAATATCAATAACCATTATAATATAGTATTTATTATTTTGTTACAAATAAAATGTAAAATTATAATAAAGTAACTTTTAACTGTAGACAAACAATAATCTCTCTGATGGGCGATGGGCCTTCTGTTATTATATTAGTAGTATGTAGACCTTTTAAAATAAAACGTTAAAAATGTAAGTCAAATAGAAAAAAAGCAATAAAAAAGAAAACATTTGGAAAGATTCCTTATACATTTGAGTTCTCAACGCGGCCCAGTGATAGGACATTGCTTTTCAAGGTATAAGAGCCTGGGTTCGATCCCAGCCACTGTTGAAAAACTGGTGGTGGACTTCAGAAAGCATGTCTATTTGGATAGGTGCTTAGGATTTTCCTGACTTCTCTCCCATGCGATGCCTGAATGTCTCCCACTTTCTATGAAAAGTCCTCTCGCAAGGCAACTAACGTGATGGATACTAAAATGTCTTACAACGGCTTTGGCTTTTAGACTGGCCACTTCGTTGTATCAAAAGTATCCTTATATTCTTCAAGTACACTAAGTGTTACAATGAGCAATTAAATGATGTTGAAACCCATTGCTTGTGTTCGTTATCTTAAAAAGAGCAATTGGTTGAACAGACATATGTGTTGGCATGCTCAACAAAGCTATATAATCGTTGTCTTGTTTTTCGAAGGTGAAATCAAACATCTCAGTGATTCTGGATTTTTTCGAACTGAACTGGCAGTCGAATGGTTAGTGCTATTGTCTTCGGTTCAACAGCTTATGGATTTGAGTCCCACCTAGATCAAGGATGTTTGTAGTGTTTTGGAATATACACAGTAGGTCTAATTAGCCCTTGTGTGTAAAAATTGGCAGTTGCGCGACAAACAAACAGATCTGGAGGTTCACGTGTCATAAATGTGCACAAGACTGCGCAATTTGAAGAAAAGAAGAGCATCGAGGCATCATTTGTTGGCTTATAAAGATTCGGATCTGTCTAAAGATATCCTTGATGACAGTTTCAGCTGAAAAAAAGTGTCACGTGGAATGAAGCGGCTTTAGATCAGGCTGGATTTATATTTAAGAAAACTGAAATATTTTATTTTGGTTTTATGAGTGTTGCATGCATATTTGGTGAAAGTGATTCAGCAGTCAAAGACCATATCTCTGATATTACAAGGCATACAATTATTAGGCTGGATGCGGAAAAGGATTGAGTTATCTTCTAGTGTTGTCAATCACGTTTTGTAGTTGTGCTACGTCGCCGCTGTTCTAGGTGTACTAAGGAACTTTTACAATCAAATTGAATGGACTGATGATGTTGTATGTAACATTTGTTTTACAAAGATTTATTTTCAACGACGTTTTAATGTTTGGTCTCTGCTACACTTCTATTTGGCCGCGATGGCCTAGCTGGGTTTTTTGGCATCGCGCTCCAACCAATTTCTATAGATATTTCCCCAACACATACAGATACGACATAATAAGCAAACGATTTCAAAAATTTCAGAATGTTTCAAAGCTCTCAGTTATTGCCATATTTGTGTGAAAAACTGTAACACTGTCATAGTAATTATATAATAATTTAATAGATATTTAAATGTGATTTTATATACCTATTAAAGCCCATATTCTTTAAATAACAAATCATCAATATAAAAACAAAGCGGTATTCAGTCCCAAATCTTAAAAATTTTTGTTATAGTTTATGTAATTCAAAACATTTTTTATTGCCGTAACTCATTTTATTTACAAAATCAATGTAAGAAGTCATAGAATTTGCCTCCTCGAATTAGATATACCAGGAAAAAAAATTATATTTTGAAAATATATAGTTTTTAAAAGTGTTGCTATAATTAGTGTCATAAGTGTTAAAATAGGAGTTCTTCTTATTATTTTATCTAAAAAAATTAAAACAAATAAAAACATTCAAAATACCGCCGTTGTAAGGAAAATAACTATGATGCAAATTAGGAAATTCAAACTAAATTGTTCTGTAATCAAATTAAATTTATTGAACTAAAAAAAGGATCGTTCTAATTAAATGGAATTATTTTTCAAAAAAGTAGTTTTTAATTTTAATTTTTTATCTACCTACAAAACGATTTTATTTCTTTTGATAAAATAACTAATTAACAATGCAATTTTCCATATTGATAGAAAGCATTATATTTTGCTATGAGCAAAAAAATTTGTAAATTGTTTCGAAAATTATAGATTTTTTACTTCAAAAGTAAATTCATCATTTAAGTATAATGACTCCATTACAAGAACTACTTATTTACACTATTTCTACAATACTTCTGTTCGAAAAATCATTATGTTAATTGAATGGGCAGTAAATGTCAACGCAACCCGTAATTCAATCATTAATTAAATTACGTATCCTTGAATTAATAAAATAACTTTGGCAATAAAAGATAATCGAAACGAATAGCAGCCCCGAGATACGATAAATCTTTCAAACGCTATCGAGGATTCTAAGAGATAATATAGCTGAATGTTTTTGTAGCTGCAAGTCATAGGAAAATTAAAATTGATTAATAGGCTGCTTATTAATTTAGGATACCCACATAAATGACAGGATGTTGAAAAGTTGTGGTGCGTGGAGCATCTAAAGCACTTATTTACTATCTGCTGTTGTTAACAGTAAAAGGAATGATGAGAGTGTTTGATAGGAAATTGTATTTGTGGAAATGCTGTTTGATAAGAAACAGTGTACGCGTAATAATAAGGAAAAATAAAATTTAATAATCCCGTTCACCTTACAAAAGGTTGAAATGAATTTTTATAAGTACCCCATATTTTCTATCGTATAGGGCGCAATTTTCTTCTTTGAAAATAGATGTGGAAAATGTGTTGCGTTTTATTTGCCGATACCATATTTTATACGTCCATACTCTACACTGTATCTTATACACCAATACTGTATACTGTATCTTATAAGCCGATTCTGCATATTGTATCTTATACATTGATAATGTACCTTATAGAGCGATACGTCGATACTCAGTTTTAGATTACATTTATTTCTAGAAATTTCCACTAATTGGATTTTTGCCATTTTTTTCTTATTTGCCCTTGGAGAATGGGAATATTAGTTAAGTAGATTTCAGAAAATACGCACGCGTTGTCATCGACGATCAAAGCTAGGTTCGCTTAAACTTTCGAATTTTGTGAATGCCTTTTAAAAGTGTGAAATATCTACTGTTCAATTTTCTAAAATATCTAGGCAAGTCATGGTTAAAAAATAATATCGGCATTGCTGTAACACATCATGCAAGCTACTTGTGATAGTGTTCGCTAAAGAACATGGAAACGAAGAGGAGCTATCTATAACATAGGGAATAAGAAGCAAGGAATGAAGAAGCTGGAAGCTGAGGACTTAATATGTAACTCACAATAAATACATAACGAACGGGACAGTGGTAAAAAACTGAGAGGGATTAAATCACTTAAGAAGTGGGGTATTAGTAATGTACTGGATGATGCCGAAAATAATTTGTTGTATGAGGCTGAGATACTGATTGAGGAGAGGTTTCAAATGATTCTTCATTTAGCTCTGCAGATAAGAGTCTGGATTTTGATCCAGAAGACTGAAAGATTTTATTTCTCACATAGATTGAATATTTGAATTTAGTATTACTTTATTTTGTATTATTTGATATTTAAAGAATACTGTAAATTTACTATAATGACCAATAATAAAGTTTAATTCTTCAAAAATGTATATAAAAACGGGGCTGTCTTACATGCGGCAAATAATGTATTTGATTCATTCAAAAGTCAATGTGGTTGGATCTATTTTTTAGTTATTTGTGCGATTTGTAAGCAAATACTATTCATCTTTATTAAAAGATTTTCTTAGACAAAACTTTTCTAAGGGTGTCTGAATATTATAACGTGATAATATATTTCAGGAGGCTCTTTTTATAGAAAGAGTAAAATTAATCAACTATTTTTCATATATTAAATAACAGCGAACGAGTATTTTTCATCCCACCAGCGCAAGTGATAAAACCATCATATGGTACTATTTTCCCAATATATTGACCATAGTATTTTAAAATATAATCCTTTTAAGAATATTAAACTATCTGTTAAAATAATTTTAAAATCTACACAATGTTTCTAAAGTAAAATTTGTTACGACAGTTATAAAACCGCCCCGTAAAGTCAAAGCATAGAATGAAATGTAATGTATTATAAATGATTATTGTGCTCTTAACTGTAGGTACTGAAAGTGACCTCCCCCCCTTAACCACATGCTTGCGATTTATCTATATACTCGTGTCTGTTCTAATGATGTGATGCTATTGGTGACATTCCTGGATCCTAAGTTTAATTGTGCGTGGATTAGTTTTCCTACACTTTAACACCCCCACAAGTAAAAGTCACAAGTGGACGGGTCTTGCTGCCGAAGCCTCTCATACATTATAAAATATTGATAAATTACTTTTCATTACTTTATAACATGACCCCCCACACACATATTAGTTTGGTGAAAATGTAATGCATTATTTTTTTTGGTAGAAAGCTTCAGTGATCAATGTGTCATAAAGTATCTATCAAGCAATTTCAGATTTATGCTCTTTGAAAATTGACATTTTTCTTACTACGAAAATTCTTTTGCTCTCTTTTGTTTTGCTCCATTCATTTATGACTTACAGTGGAATTCAACAAAAAGAAAAGTCTGCACATTTTTACAATTTTGCTTTGAAAAAGATAAAAATACAAGCTAGTTTTCTGAAACTATGAATGATGTTTATAATCCCAATACTGTAACAATGCGGTTTAGATATGGTCAATTCAGTTCAGGAGTTCTTGATGTAAAAGATGCACTTTACATGGGTGCTTCGTCTTTGAAATTGTCGATAAAATATCAGAAAGGATCAAAGCGGACCAATTGCCAATTGTTAGAAACAATAGAAACTAGTTGCTATTCATGTAAAAAAATAATGGATTATTTTTCTCTAAACATATATATATATATATATATATATATATATATATATATATATATGTAGTGAAATAAATTCTTATTTGAATTTCTGATAGATGAATCAATTATTTCTTTAATGATATTTATTTTTTAATGATGGCATCACACAATATTTTATAAGTGGTATTTTGGTTTCCTCTCTTTTTATTTAATATATTAAAGATTCTGTTCGTACAGAAGATCGTCACAGCCTGTCCAACATAATTATTAAGTGGCCCAATTTTTCCCCACGTGTACTCTTGACCTTGAGATTTCCCCCATTGTTCTTCCTGCGGACCCATTTTTTTGAGCCACACCCAAACACCTGAAGATCTTTAGGTCAAGATTACCAAGGACAAAAATGACGGTTGTACCTCGAGGAAGCATCTCCAACTTGTTGCTCGTATTTTTTTTTTTCGTTTATCTGATTACATCTCTTGTTTCCATTTTTTTCCCTGTCTTCACTTTCTTTTTCATCCGCCTTAGCATAATTGGTATTAATTGAGGCGTTTTTCTTCGTATTAATTCAACATTAATCGATTGTGCTTTCGACAAGTGTTTTCGCATTCACAGGTTGACATACCTAAGGATAATCATTGTCATTTAATGAGATAGGAAAAATCTAACAAGAATACTAAAATGAGTATTAAATAGAATGTTTTTTTTTATTTCTAAATATGTTTCAAGCGATAAAAATGGAACTAAACAGTTATTTTATTTAGCTATTTAAAAATATTTCCAATTATCTATTAATAGAATCATGTTATTTAAATTAGAAGGGCTGAATATTTATTTTAGTACTTATGCTTAAGTACCATGAATAAATAAAGAGACTTTTCACTGAATAATATATTCCTTCATAGAAATACTCATATAATGATTAATTATAAGCACAAATAATTATTTTGAAATAAAGTACTTCAGCATTAACATTATTATATGTTGTTTGTTATATAATGTCAGGATTTTCCTCTTTCAGTACTACAAGGGGTGGAAGAGATGGCACCTAATGTAGTGAGGCACACAGTGGGTGTGCCATCGTATCACTGAAAGTGGGTCTTTGTAATTTAGAACCAGGGAAAAAACAGAAAATCCTCAGACATGGCCTGCCACCCTCAGAGGTATCATTTCACATGGAAGACACTACCACCACAACATATTTAACGTCCCCAGCCATCATTAGCGAAATAACGGATCTTCGATTGTGTCGAAATTCAAACTCACTACCTTTCAATAACGAGTAGGAATGCCATAACCAACCAAACCACCGTGGCCTTATTATTTTAATAGGGCCACTGTGGTATAATATTTAATACAATATTATCTCTATATATATCTAAAGTTATATATTCTGTAATAGTAACTATGTAGAATAATCCCCATTTTAGGAAAGCAACTACATATTAAACTTAGAGTAAATTCACTTACTTTCAAAGTACACATTACACAAAACAATCGTACCTAATATAACTCGAAGATAATTAAATATCTATTAAGCTTCTAAAACAGCGAAAAAAATAGAATAATTTTTCTCTAAGCAAATTCTATTTGTTAAACTTTTTGAAAGTATGTAACTTTATATTATGGATGATCTTATCTTGTTTATTTCAAATTTTATTTTCTCAAATAGCAAGAATCATAAATTTAATGTGAGAATTAAATAAGAAAATTAACATAATTTTGCCATTAATAGTATAGGTAGTTTTATAA
Organism: Latrodectus geometricus; assembly: GCA_026290005.1. Lineage (NCBI taxonomy): Eukaryota > Metazoa > Arthropoda > Arachnida > Araneae > Theridiidae > Latrodectus > Latrodectus geometricus. The sequence goes on along the minus strand of JAPDSC010110691.1, from coordinate 280,127 downwards.
TCAAAATATAAGTTTCATATACCACTCTACTTATACAGTAAAAACTGAAGTACCGACATCCACATTTAACAGTATCACATGAAAAAAACTTATAGAGAGCAGTTTCAAGTTAAAATGCTAAGCATTACGATATTTCATGATTCAAAGCATTCTTATTTCAAATTTTACTGTCTGAAATTAATTTAGAATAAAAAACATTGAAATGTCTCAACGTCGATTTTCATGAACGTCGAATTAGCTTATTATATCTGTCAAGTAACCTTAATTATAAGCTGAAAGGAAATGATAATTAAAGCATTTTTAATGATAGAAAACTATTATTGGTTAATGCTTATTAGGTGAATATGTCTAACTTTTTATTTTGAGTATGTGTTGTTGTTGCTAGTCTTCACTTGTCAGAAAAGCTATACTAAGTCCATGACTCCTGCAACTCTGGGCATACATATTAAGTACGTAGACTGGGTCTTCACAACGATTTTCTCTTGTTTGGTTAAGGCAATCAAGGTTATGGTCAGGCATAGCCTAACTAATAATACTCGTATAGAATGTATAGGTAAGGCCTTATCTATCTATGTATGTCATAAACTTCAGATGATCACTGCGAATATGAGAGACTGTCTGTTCCTGCATGCTGGATGGGAGGGACAAAGACCCACCGGGTGATTATCATAACACCCGTATTACTCTAGGTTTGTCTTTGTATGTCATAGACCTCAAATGACCACTCCGAATGCAAGAAATAATTGTCTGTTCTCGTCTGTTGCAATGAAAGGACAAGAAACTACCTATGTACTATAATTGTATATGCCATACAATCGTCTCTATATCCAAGCTTATAAATGTTGTTATTTAAGCCAGAACTGGTTGTTCTAAGAACTGAATTTACAGAATCTGTTTATAAAATCGTTGTAAATTTAATCACTTATTATATTCAATATTATATATTTGTTTAAGAAATATTATTTTAATATTTGCATTTCTTCCTAACGTACATTATGCAATAGAGTCATGTATCTATATTTTGAATGAAGAAAGCTTTTAATGAAAATAATTTATTGTAATAACACCAAATAGGAAACTTTTGAGAATTAAATATTGTAAATACGTTAATGAAAAAAAAATTATTGTAATATCGTAGAGTGGGAAACTTTTCGAGAACTAAATATTTAGTTAATGGTAAGATAGTTAATTTCTGGCTGAAAAGTTTGAAGTTCAACTCTTGCCATTGCTTGTAGTTATATACGAGACTTTTCTTTTGAAGCATAAGGCTATTGATGTGAGCGCTTGGGAGTTTTCTCTGACGCACGTATGAAGCTCATTTTAATCCTTCAAAAGAGACAGCCTATGACAGTTTTAATCCTTCAAAAGAGACAGCCTATGACAGATGTGGTTGAAAATGCTTATAACAAGTTTGTATACAGGAGACCAATTTTTCTTTTATTCTGAAGATCAATTCTTTTAAATTAATTTTGTTTTATATTTTAAATGGTATAAAAATTTGTTTTAATTCCAAAATAAATATATAAAATCTTTTCTGTATATTTTGTTAAATATTTTAGTAATCGTAACCCTTATTTTATTTGTAAACTAAATCTAAAATAATATTCTCTTCAAAAAACTTAGCAATCAATTAGAAAATCACTAAAAATTAAAAAAAAATATTATTTAAAATTTTTTTATGCTCATGAATTTTTCAATTATAATTCGATATTTCTGTCAGAAATTAAATTTAATTCAATGATATTGAAATTTAACATGAACTTATATTTTGCTATTGTATATCTGAAAACATCTCAATATTTCTTTCAAGTATATTAATTTTAAGAAAAACTATTTTTAAATCAATTCAAAACACATGTATAAATTGCTTTTTATAAATTAACTCATTTCATTGATAAAGAGCTTATTCGATCATTATCAGTCAACCCATTTATAGACATTCCTTTATGATAGAGATTCTGCAATAAATGACAATGGACGATCTCTCACATAATTAGACCCCGACATTCTGAAGGGATAATATATTTAAATTGCACCTTGCGAAAATTTCGTCCAGCACAGAATAATATATGGACATTTCCTTTGAAGGACAATTTCTTTTTTGTTTTAAGCAAAGCGAAATGATATTTCTCTTGTAATTTTTATGAGTGCCGACGGTGCGTTAAGAATCTGGCATGGGAAATTCTTCATGGCTCGCATTCAGATCTTTTCAGGGTCAAGTCTGGAGATAGCAAGAAACCTGGAGTAGAATATTAAACAAGAAGTTATTATTTTTTCTCAAAAAATTGTGTTTCATTATAGGTTTCGCTTACTTATTTTAAAAGTTTTATGGATGATGTGTGATATGTATGTTGTAATGAATTTAATGTATGCTATATTTTACAATTAAAATCTCCGTACTAATAATAAGTATTTACATACATTGTCACCTGGAAATGCATAAATTGCTATCAAAACTCTTCGCTTTAAATATAAAAGATTTCTTTTTAACATCCGATTCTGTTATACCTTTAGTGTTGTCCTAGTGCTGTGTCAAATTGTAAAAATATTAAAAAAATAGTAATGCTGATGAAAAGAGAAAGAAAGTGAGAAGAGGGTAAAAAGAAACTAAAAGAAAAGTTTAAAAATATGTATTTCTTTAAAAAAATTAATATAACAAAAAATATTTAGTAAGACACTTCAAAAGTAATCAAAACTTGTTTTTAAAAAATCCTAGATTAATTAAGGAATTCGATGTATCTGTAGAAATCAAAATAGGAAGAATAAATCTATATTTATTTTCAATGCAAGAAGTATAATTATTGCATTAATGAATTTGTAGATTATTATCTATTCTAGATTATTAAATATCTTGCTGGAAATTATTCATTTTTTAAACACATTGTTTTCAAGAATTCTACATAAATAAAATCCATCGCAGAGTATCTTTGGTTTGTTCTGGAAGAAAGGATGTGGTCATGTTATCCTCCCCCTTCAACTCTCCTGGAGTTAGAACAGTTTCTGCATAAGGAATTTTTTAACATTTTATAAGTATGCTTATGTAAACATATATATTTATATACTCTAATAATGGTGATATTAAATTAGAAGGATTATTATAAAGTCAATAAAGGCTGTTGTTTGGGTGATCGTTCTCTTTATCCGAGTCTAATGAGTTCTCAGCTTAATATAGCTAAAGATCCGACTTGTTGGCTCATGGTGCCAGAAAATCATTGAATAAGTCCTGGTCGCAATGTCTTCCATGTGAAATGATACTACTGTGGGTGTCATACATATCGGGACCCTTCTGCTTCATCCTTGCTTCTAAATGTATAAGACTCACTCATTTTCGGGGTCACGATGTTACTCTCAAGAGATTACCCACTGGATAATGTTGAAAAGGCGGAGAAAAGACCCTAGTATCCGAGAATTATAATAATAATTATAAGTCAGTGGTGTAAGTATTTAAGTGATGCTTTTTCCTCTAAAAGATTTTTAAGACCATGTTTAATTGTTTCCAAATAAAAAACTCGTGTTTAAGAAGAGAGCTTCTGAAATAATTAATATTCAAAAGTAATGATGAATTTATTTGTAATTGCCAACAATATTTTATCAGAAGAAATATTCTTTCTTTTTTAAATATAATGCGACACACAATATAAAATGAAATAAAAGTAACTTTTTTGTATTATATTATATAATGTAAAATGAAATAAAAGAAGTAAGGCCTGGTATGTTTTAGGCTTTCAGAACACATTAGGAAGGGTTTATGCAATTAAGTGAAAAATAACTTAAGCTATTCGTGTAAACTGGGTGAAATGAAGGTAAAATATATAATAAAAATAATTATTTAAAAAGGAAATATACACATATTTTGTTTTTATAAATGCTTTTATTTTGAAATTAAAATTTTAGAAATGGTTACAAAATAGAAGTTGTTTATTATATGTTAGTGGTCCATATGTTAGTGGTCCATATTGTTAATTTTGAAAAAATACAATTAGAATTGTTGACTGGATTCCGAGTTGAGTTGTCATAGTTCCATCAGTTCCTGAAAAATATATTGTATTAAAAAATGTTTAAAGATGCTGAACAAGGTTTAAAATGAACTAAAATGTTCTATTAATTAATTTTTTAACGATTTTATAGTTTATTATTATATAATTTTTGATCTACTATAAAATTTACTGACTTTATGAATTTTTAAACATAATTCTAGTTTTTTTCAACTGTAAAAATAAGTAATTGCCATGCAACAAAAGTATTTTGAAATTATTCCTAACAAAATAAGTCATCCTATAAGAAAGTTTTAAGCCAAATTAAAAAAAAATATGTTGTAAAAGAATTAAAAATTATTATTTAAAATGTGGTTGCATTTATTAACAATATTAATAATAAATCGGATGTCAACAAATTTTATTTCATGTTTATTTTAATTTTTTGTTCTTAAAATTAGAAGTAAAATAAAATGAATACATTATTATTTTATTTCCATAATTGGGAAACTAATAACAGTTATTTTCAATGAAAAGCAAAGATGGAAAAATCAGTTTTCAGAAACGTTGCCCCAAAAGTAATTTTTTATGAGCTTAAAAAGATTAAAGAACTATCATTGGAGTATATTAATTTGAAAACAAAACTTTTTAACAAACTGAATTAACAGAACAACTTAAAAATACCAAAAGCCAGTTAGCTTAAGTCATGAAATGATATATGTAGTTTTATTAGGTATTGTGTATTAAAATTTTGAAATTTAAAATTGGCAATCCTTTGTAATTTCTTATTTTTTAGAAATCAAATGCTCATGTTTTCCTAGCAGTTGTAATTGTGCTAGTTACAATTTCGGAAAAAGAGTCATCATAGAATGTGATCATTAAATTTGAGAAATTTTCAATAGGAAATAAAATACATAATCATTATGTTTTTCTCACTGAAAGATATAAGAAATATAATTACATATTTCAAAATTTCATATTATAATTTTATCAATTTCTTTATGAATCCATCAAAACTTCACGATTTTTATAAATTTTCAATATTTTGTCAAATTGCAACAATTAAAAGAAATATTGTACAATTTATAAAAATCATGCATATATTTTGCTACTAGTAATTTTAATATTTATTTATAATTAATAAATTATGGATAATTTTAAAGAATATTTGACTCACCGTTTTACGCATTTCTTTAGTACCAAGATTGGCTGTAAAATCGACGGTTTGGCATCCAGTTTGAAGCAGAATTATATCCATATGCATAGGGGTATCCGGCACGTGGACTGTTATAGTTGTAAGAAGAGTAGCCCCACTGGGCCACGCAGCAAGCCACCAAGGCAGCAACGACAAGAAGAGCAAACTATTATGACAAATATTAAAACAAATTTAATTAAAAAACAAAAAATATTTTAAAATAAGCTTTTTGAAAATTTTAAATCAAATGAAATTAATTACATTTTTTAATACTTTGTTATTAGTAACATTGTGTTCTAAAATTTATTTGGGTAAAAAAAATCCGAGAACTTCATTATTATTTTTAAAAATCAAAACTTTGCTTTTATAATGTGCACCGCTCAGTCAAAATACTAACCCTCTATGGTTTTTGTTGGGCATTTTCATATCTATTGCATTAGTTTCTTACGGAAGATATTTCATTAGATTGTGGTGCGTATTCCTGAGTTACAATGGAGGAAACTCGGAAAACTCCTAAGTACCACTACCGGAAGACGTACATGCAGAAGGCAGAATAGTAATATTTAACTTCGTTATTATGATTAAGATCGAAGCACAGGCTTTACACTTCGAAAAGAACCATCCCATCTCTAATCCTAAGTGATAAGAACTTCCCCAACCAGAGTGGGAGTCAAACCCACGAACTATTGAATCAAAGACCAGAGTACTGTTCATTTAAATTAAATTTATTAAACAAATATTTTTGATAGTTTTAAAAAATCTCTTTAACGATCAAAAAAATATAAGAATAAGAAATTTCAATCATGTCATTGATATAATTACTAATCAATCAATAACTGAATAGTATTTATATATGACTGCGTATTAAATGATTGCGAAACACAAATGGTTGTAGCATTTTCAGTTATTACTTTTACTAATATCCAAAATAAAAATATGAATTAAAGTTATTTTTCTTGTAAAATTCTAAATTAAATACTCTTCCTTTATTTTTTCGAAGAAAGTTTTCTGTTTGTTTGTAATCTGTTACAGCAAAATTTCAATTATTTTCCCTCTATAATATATTACAGAGCAAAAATATTTAATTTTTTTGGGCTGGCATTTTGCTTTTAAAACAAGGACAAATTTATACATATATATATATAAAAAAAACATTATTTATTGTAGAAATATTATCAAAAATCTTTTATGAAATAATTAGTTTTGTATTTTGAAATATGATATTTCAAGTACAAAACTGACTATGTGAATTGGATTAGAAAAGCTATACCACAAATTGTCAATTGCTTAAGATATTTTAAATTATATAAGAAATGGAAATTAGAAAAGAACTTTTAGTATATTATGGCAGTAAAATTAATGATGGCGCATCGTATAAAATTATGTGTGATAAATCATTTAATATTCTCATTATGACTTTTATTTATTTTTAAGAGTTAATTTATGTCATAAAAGACTCGGTAATGTATTTTAAATGCAGTTATTTACCCTATGTTTAATTATAAAGAATAAAAAGAGTTATCTAAATTTATAATGAGTTTTCAAACAGATTGCTTTTATAATACCGCTAATTAACATAATCAATTTGCAAATAATTGTAAAGAAATGAAATTATTTTATTAATATCATATATAAATGAATAAATTTCCTTTTGTTGTATTAATTTATTATAATAATATACTATCCTATACATCAGTATGGGCATTTACATATGTATAAGATATTTTTTTTATTTGTTTTATTTAAATACACAAAAGTTATTGTTGATCGTCTTTTCCTAAATTAATTTCGGTACTTTCCAGTCATTCGGATTAGATTTATTGTCAAATGTTTTGCTGAAATCGCCAAGTTCATTCAGATCACGGGTTTTCTCAACCAAATATTTGCAAAGTTAATTTCTCTGGAAATTTTATTATGGGTCTGAAAGTCATTATAATTTCGTAGGTTTTTCATAACCTTCAAATACTTAGGAAAATACTGAGCATTTAGTGATATCTGAATTCCGTTCCAATAATAGAAAAGCACTATAATTTGTTCAAAAAATGTTCAAATAAAAGTATATACATATTTTTAAAACAAAATTTTTGGTACATACCAAATAACTTTTGTCTTAAAAAGCTAAATTTTGCAAGCAAAGAAAACTTTAAAATTTTATCTTTTAAGATTGAAATGGAAAAGACTTACCAAGTAGTTCATTTTCTTGAAAGGTTGAAGTACTTTGCTACAGAGAACAAGGCAATATCTGAAGTGGGATCCAAAGCTGTATTTATATAAATCTATGGCCTTTACTGACCATTGAAAATAATCCGCTTTTCAAATTCTTATGAAATAAAATCTTTAAAATGTCCAAGGTTGTAATGAAAAATTGGAGAGAAACTAAAGTGTTATCGATATTTAACTGTCACGGTTATGTTTTTATACAGGCATGAAGATCGGTAATATGTCGCGACGAATTATTGTTCAGAATCCAATGTAAAATAATTTTGACAAATAAATACGTTTTCTGTATCAATAATTTTAGTCATGGTCAGAATGTGAAATTAAATATTTGGTAAACTTTTTGTTTCTTTGAAGAGAGAAAAGCCGGTAGGAAATGAAAACCTGTCAGAAATTATGTATGAAATTACAGAAATTATTTGATTCAAGATTTTTTTATGTAAGTTATATTAAAACTAATACATATTACTGTTGACAAGCTTTCTTTCTTAAACGAATGATTTAGTATTTTATTAATTTTATTAGTAATTAAACCAAGCATGAATTTCACTATTTTTCTATTCTGTATATCAATTTGACTAGTAGGAATTTTATGAAATAAAAAATACTTTTCAAATAAAAAGTTTTGTTATTTTTAAATTACTGAGCATTTTCTTTAAGCGAATCGTTAAGTTCAAATCAGCCCTATTTTTATAAAAGAAGAGAGTGTTTAAATGATTCAGAACAAACCTGCTATTTCATAGAGGTGTTTCTTGTTGCATATTTTTGTATTTTTATGCAGTATTATATAGTGAGTATGACATTTGTTTTATTAAAATATTTTATGAAAAAAAAAATGTACCATGCATAATAGCTAATTTATAATCAATAAAAACATATGGGGTGTTAGAAACATCTGTGTTTCTTATACATTAATTCTGTAATATCAATAATTAATCTTTATACCAAAAAATAAAGATATTATTATTTTTAGATATTTTAAAAATCTATGTACTAGAATTAATAAAAGTTAATTGCAACGATTTTATTAATAAATTAATATAGATAGGAATTTCACAGCCTTTCATTTTGTTTTTCTATTTAGGACTTATAAAATTATAATTTTTTCATGTTATCTTTGTTCTCAATGTAAAGTTTTTGTCATAAAATGTCTTTATTATGTAATTTTCAAGAAAGAAATGCATGTAGTAGTTACTATTTCTTAAATAAACAAGGGATAGCTTTGTATTTGGAATAAATTGGGGTAGAACGCAAAATTATATTTAGTTATAAAAGTTAAATATAAATGTACGTAATTTTTTAATATTTAAAAAAAAAATTAGGGAAAAGTTTTTACTGCATTTTACATGAAAACATACTGTAATAATGTAATCTTATCCATTATATGTTACCGCTGAAGTTCGAAATCCAGTTAATTATCTTGTTAATGTAGTTAATTATCTGGTTACTTTGTGTATTAATTAATTTGTCCCTTTGTTGTGCGGAATTAAGAGTTTCTTCAACCAAGTAACGTAAGCATTATCGTCTTCCGTATCATAATGTTCACAAAAGTTGATAACTGGAAAGTTGATTCTGTCAACTAATGTTTGATGGTATTAATTTGTATTTTATTTACACATCAAAAAGTAATACGTTAGTTTCTTTAATTGTGATAATATTTTAAGCTGCTTGATTCCTTATGTAATACAATTTCTAACTGATTAACATTAACTCTATTTAATTTTTTGATTGTTTTATTACAGTGACTTGATTCCTCTTAGGCATTGAAAAGTTAAAAATATAATTTACGTATAGGAACGTTCCTACATTTTGAGCAAAACTCTAAATTTAGCGAATATTTAGTAGGTAATCTGCAGAAACTATTTAGGCAATTTTCGAAATGAAACAATTTTCTGAATTTTTAACGGGTAACCATAGTTACTTATGTGTATTATCTAGGTTATCTGCAGAATTACTGCTTTCCAATTTTAGCAGTAACTGTTCTAGTTAATCTGTAAATTATTTTAATAATTTGGGAAGTGAAACAAAATATTGACTTCCCAAATTAATAATTTGGGAAGTATTAATTTGGGTGAAAGTTAAAGTGAAGATTATTAATTTTCAGTTTAACATTTCAAGCTGTAGATTATCTAGATATTCTTCAGAATAACTGATTTTAAACTTTAACAGTAACAATCTAGGTAATCTACAGATTATCTAGGTAATTTGTAAAATGATATAATTTTCCTCACTTTAACGGATTACCCTAGTTAATGTACACTATCTAGGAAATCTGAAGAAATATTTCCAATTTTAGCCTTAACAATTCAATGAAACTGAAAGTTAATTACAATTCCATGGAAAACTTCGATTTCTCTCTCTCTCCCTCATTTGTTTTCTTTGGTACATTTTACATAATTTATTATTTTAATTCTTGAAGTTCATCCATTAAACAAACTGTTAACAAAAAATTGTATTTCATTAATTATGTCAACTTTTACATAGGAAACTGTTAGTTTGGAAATAGAAAGTGATACGTAAAAAAAAAAAAAAAACTCTGAAAATTAAGAATTGTGTTTGCAAAATATAACAATTTGCTTCGCCCTAAAAATATATATATTTTAAAAACTATGTTTAACAATTCATTAGGATTTGCACTGAAATAAAGAAGGAAAAAGAAGAAAAACCTATTATTGATGCTATTATATTTACTAAGCCATTCTTTAAAGTATAAAATCTTTAACAAGTTTAAGATAGAACCGTAATTTCCTTAAAAAGTTTGTACGATTCAAACAATTAAGACGTTTTTAAAATGTCAAAAATTTTTTAAATACTTTATTTGAGAGATAATTAAGGGAAAATAAATATAGAATATACTATCATTGACTATGTTTCATTTATATGAATTCTGGCGCTCATTTTAGAATTTTATTTGAAGTCTTAGTAGTATCGAGACTATATTTGAAGTCTTCTTATACAATAATGCAAATCTTCAGAGTCATAAAACGCATACAGCAAAATCGACACAATTTTCCTTCTGGCCATGAAACCTTGAATTTGGCGACATTTCTTCAGTTATTTCGTCTCCAATTTAATATTTTAAGCGAATGTAAATTGAACTTATTTTGCGAAAAGAGCGGTAAAAAATAATATCTTATTGTCTCATAATATGCAAGGAGCATATGCTTAGCATACGTATTAATTCATTTGCATTCGCCTCTAATTGTAATAACTTGTTTTAATTTATCGCTTACAGGAAATATCCAGATTTACCTGGTGCTGGACACAGATAAAGCGCAAAGAAATCGTAAATATGACGAGAGAGACAGAATTAATTTACGTTTACACGACCGAAAAATGCCTCACACATAAATATAAAATTTAAAGAAATTTGAATAAGATAACCGGAAATTCAGTTTCCCAAGTGAAACTAATTGAGCGATTTAAAATTTTGGCCTATTTTCTGGAATTTAATTAACAATGACATGCAATTTAGTTCACATGGAAAGAATTTTTTATTTGTTTTTCCTAATAAATAAATTTTTAAATATATGTATAACGAGACGTACGCCTAGCAAGCAGCCTAACAGCAGAAACCATTTGTAATGCATTTTGTCTTATAGGAGGACTTTTCACCAATAGTGGGCCATATTCACGTGTCCTAAAGGAGGAAACCCGGAAAACTCTCAAGCACTCACCCTGAGAGATGCACTTGTAAAATGCGAAAGCGCATTATCTGTCTCCCGGGGTTTAACAGCGGAGGGGACCAAAACTTGGTCTTTCGCTTTGAAGAACGTTGCCCTGACATTAAGCTACGTCAATCCCAAATACATAAATCGAGTAAAAGTCTGCCTCTGCTAACGTAGATTATTAAAAACTGTTTCATTTAGAATTTTTGATGCAGGGGTTTGTAATTGATTTAAAACACCATAGGTTCTTCTTTGAATGAGTTGCGTGTTAAAATTATGCGTTTGATATCTTATGATATTCCTGCTCGATTGGCGTTGTCTATTATAATTCATTTATATAACACTATTTTCTGAACACTGTTGTCAATGTTGAAAAATGAGACTTATATATTGCCATTTTACCTTCTACATGAACGCCTGCCTGGGTGAATGCTCGGAAGTTTTCTGGGTTTCTTATCTTCGCCACATGAACATCCCTCACTTTCTCCAAAAAGATCCCCTGAAGGCAAATATGATGTACATATTAAGTGAATTCTCACAAAAAATTCCTGTGTTCATGTTATTGATAATGCAGTGTCAAAAATTAAGAAATAACTTTAAAATTTGAGCAGGGGAATTAGAATTTATTTAAATTGTTTCAAATTATTAAAGCTTGAAAATACAGATTCAAAAGCGTCGCTTATATTTTGAGTAATTTGATCCAAAAGTAAAAACATTTAAATTTTTTATTTAAAATTTTAATAATATTATTTTGGAACTATCTATAAATTTTATACAAACATAAATAACTTATAAATAAATATTTTTGTATAAGTAATTCTGAGAAAAATTCACTTCAACAAAAAAAAAAAAAAAAAGAAAAAAAAATTCACAATTGTTTTATTGGTTGGATAAAATTCATCAAAATAAACATTGAAAACTGCTTCAAATGAAAAAAATTGAAAAATATTGTTATAATAATAAATTTATACAAGAAAAACATTTTAAATTGCCAAGTTCATCTATAATAATAAAAGCAAGTGTAATGTGTCTGTCCGTCTGACCGAGCTCTCCAGCCAAATCTATCGCACGCAGGGACCTGGAATTTTTTACACGGAAGCACAAGGGGGCTGGCCACCAGACCTCGAAGCCCGATTTTCGATTTTTGAATTAGAAAAATTTTAAAAAAATTATTTATAAAACTTCTTCTCGATATCGCTGCTCGCCGATAGCTGATTCCGGGGTTATAGATAGATAATAAAAGCAAGTGTAATGTGTCTGTCTGTCCATTTGAAATTTGTTCGTTACCAATGTCAAATTATGGTAAAACTATACTTTAAGGTGGCCCCTTGGCAAACATGGCGATTTTTGTTTGGCTATCGTTTTTATTGTCGATTTTTGTTGGCACAGACAATGAATTCCCCTGTTGCTATCGGAATATGATTGGGGTTTGCCCGGCTTGGCGATCAATCGCGATTACAACTTTGCGAGAATCAAAGAGGCACCATAAAGTATATTCCTAATTTGAATGTTGTTAGCTTGGTTGTTTAAAAATGCCGCCATTTCCCCTATTTTTACATGATTGTTATTAACTGGAAAAAAAGAAATAAAAGTTTCATTCATTTAATGTCGCTGAATTCGGATAACTATTCCCTTTTTGACTAAAAATTTAGTCAAAGGCAACCTCTATGATTATAATGATTTCTTTTACTGAAATTCGGAAAGTTTTCATCATTCGCACTTACAATATGAAATAACTTTAATTTGAATCGAAGTTGATCTATAACGTAGTAAGTTTCATTGAATATAAATTAATGTTTTGATTGCTATCAATATTAAATCCGACATCAATTTTGAAACATGGAATATTATTGTATTAGTCTGCAATAATATAAACATGTAAGAAGTACAACAGCGGTAAGTTATGATAGGAACCATTTTCCTATTAACTGAGAAACTAGCGCCCTCTATGCCAAACTTTACAGAAATTTCTAGACGTTTCCAGAAGTAAAAATTGCTACAGTTATTTAAAACTGTAAAGGCTGGTTTGAACATCCACGTGAGAAGGTGCTACGTGGATATGATACGCGAGTGAAGTGAGACAATTTGCAGAATTTCACATTCTAATTTTGATTTGATAAGCTGCGTTACTGCATAGTTTACTTAAAGCAAAAAATTCATCACATATTTTCATTTGAGTATTTAATTCCCGTGGGAGAAGAAATGGATCCTAAAAAGCCTGAAGAAAAACCTGGTGAGAAAAAACCCGGACAGCCTGATGATAAAGGAGGAAAACCAGGAGAAAAGAAACCTGGGGAAGAAAAAACTCCACCTACAAAGTAGAGAATCAGCTTTTATGGAAGAATAAAAAAAAAAAATGAAGCCAAAATTATGAGTGAGTGATAAAATGTTATTATTTATGTTTTAGAGAATAACTTATAATAATCAAGATGAAATCTTAATTTTGCATTTTAAAATTTGGACTTTACTTACCCTTATAATTTTTTCCGCCTTTAATAATTTCGGTTAATTCCCAGTGAACGGTACGCTCCTTATACGGTAAGCATATATACAACGGTAATCATATATACAATTATAATTAATTGTATATAATAATGTATAAAATTATATTATTTGTATAAAATAATATAATTTTATATTATATAATGATATTAATTGTATATTCTATAATTATATTAATTGTATAGAAATAGCGTACCGTACACTGGGATACAGCCAATAATTTCTTTTTATCCCTTTTAAGTTATAAGTATGATGCTTTTTGTTTTTCGTGTTTGGAATTTTATATTGTTAAACTGGCTGATTGTGTATGTGTGTATTATAAAATTAATTCCATATTCTTTTGTTGGTTAAATTGCACTTTAGTTCCCCTACTTCAACTCGCGAATTTGATGCGCTTTTTCACTCATGCTCATTAATTATCCTTTTGTTTTAGTCTTTTCATTGGTTGCTAATTAAGTTTCACTTTGAAATAGCCGTAAATTTTCGCCATGACATCGGCGATTTTGAAAACGCGCCAAGTAGGGGACCTAAAGCGTATTTTCACCTATTAAGGACTTTTTCTACAACGGATCTAGATATTCATTTGCATTATGTCGAAAAATTGTCATCAGTGTTTTGAATCTTAGGTTAAAATGTGCTTTAGGTCCTTGGCATGAATAATTTTAGTTGGTTATAAATTTTGTCATTCTTGGTAATCCTACTTTGATACACTAGATACGATAAACGTAACGATTTCTAGAATTCTTATTTTGCCATTTCGTTCTGCCTGGACGCTTTTTTTTCCCGTTTGTCACCAAAGGTATGGGACCTTTGGTGACAAATTGAATCCTGTCTCCTAGGATTGTACCATTAATTTAATTCATTTAATGTTAATTGAAAATTTTATTTTGTAAAAATATTTTTTTTTATCTATATTAATAAAAGCAAGTGTAATGTGTCTGTCTGTCTGTCCATTTGTCTGACCGAGCTCTTCCAGCCAAATCTATCGCACGCAGGGACCTGGAATTTTTTACACAGAAGCACAAAGGGGCTGGCCACCAGACCTCGAAGCCCGATTTTCGATTTTTGAATTAGAAAAATTTTAAAAAAATTATTTATAAAACTTCTTTTCGAGATCGCTGCTCGCCGATAGCTGATTCCGGGGTTGTACCAGCTCCTTTTGAGAAACAATTCTGGCGACCATCTTTTGGAAAATTTTCCGTTTAAAATATTTAGGATATATTGTTCCTTTTTATCGACGGGGAATGTTGTGTGTGTGTGGGGGGGGGGAGAGAGACAGTCTACATGTCCTACACTACTATTCCTGCGCTATTCACTTATCTGGATTTTCTAAATGGACGGGCAACGCCGGGCGGGTACAGCTAGTAGAAAATATTTATATCAAGAATTATTACATAAAAGTGATATTTTAAACAAATTATTTTAACTGATTTAAGAAATGCTATTTTACTATAGTTTTTTTTATAACTTTAATTAATATTTATGGATAAATTCATTAAATGAGCTCAAATTAAATTTGGTATGAACCATAATCTTAATTATGATGAGATTTGATTAAAAAATAGCTATATAATACCACTTCAATTATAATTTGAAATAAATTTTCAAATCTAGTCTTATTAGCTTATTAATTTGTCACAACATCAACATTTTTCAAAAACTTAGTAGTCGTAACTCCTAATAAATTATTAATATATAAGTATTCTTTACTGTACATCTAGAGTATTTTAATAGTTTTCTTATATTTCTATAGAAGTTAACTTTTAAGAAGTGTATTAGAATTTTCTTCTAATGCTGATAACATCATGTTTAAATAATATTTAAATGAATCGAATTTTTTTAACCATTTGATTCACATTGATTTACAAATTTAATTTCAATCCCAGGAGCAAACTGTTTCGGTGTTCTCGAATCGAACTTTAATCACAAACTTATTGCAAGGGAAATAATATCTCGTTTCAGTTAATATTATAAGGATTCACATATGACAGGATATCTCACGCTCGTTTTGTCACCTAAAATATTTTTTAATAAATTAAAGAAATATTTTCTAAGAAATTATTATTAAATGAACATTTAAAATGTGAATCTGACACAACCTATGTATTTTCATTCATGCATTTTATTTATTTTCGTAGCTGCTAACAGTTTCTTTGTGAATACATGAATATTTACATTATAATATTGTTTTACTTACGTTGTTCATTTTCAGCGATTTAAATTTACAAATTATTTTTATTTAGGCAATAACTTATATAAATATAAAATATAAAGAGACATAATATATTTGAAATTTAACACGTTATTAAATACATCTTTTCTTAAAGATTAATTTAAAGTCAGTCATTTCAATATTCAATTCAAAGTGGAAATAAAAAATTACATAATTTTAGAGATAATGAATGATAAAGCATTTATAATGGTTTTGTTATTTAAAAATGCTATTTAAAATTTATTATAAAGATCCTATTTTCCATTAAAGTTTTAACATGTGCAGTTTTTATACTTTTTTTCCTTTACCTTAATTTGTTGTAAAAACTTAAACCTTTATTATTTAAATTATAAATATTTACTTCCAAACCCGTATTTCTTTTTATTCGCTTGAAATCATTTTATTTTTTTATAAGAATCTTATTATTTCAGTAATAAAAATTGAATAGATGAATTTTCCTCAACTTATAATTTCTGTTTTTTAGTTGAGGAAAATTCATCTATTCAATTTATGAGTATGATAAATTGAAATGTAAACTCATTTAAAATGAAAATAATTTCTTATTTTAGTGATATTAAATTATAATTTAACTGAAATTCTCATAAAAATCTTAAAATTTCTACAGAAAATTCTATATGTAAAATTCTTTCTCAATTCTTTTATTTTTTTTTCATTTAAAATTATATGGAATTTTTTTTTATCTTTTCACTCATCAAAAGTGTAAATTTCACGTAATCTCATCATTTCACTTAAAAAATACAGTAATCTAAATCTTTTGCTCTTTATAAATTAAATTAATTTGTATATAAGATTTTCATTATTTTACTTTAAAATTTAACTACTAATTTTAACATTTTATTTTTGTCATCATTTTAATTAACTTCAGTTTTTACCAGTATCTAATTATTTTGGTTGAAATTTAATACCCTGAGTATTTAAAAGAAATGTACAACTCTATTTAGCAAAATTTCTTTGAGAAATGTCGCCCAACTAAATTTAGCAAAAATTCTTTCCAAGAAGCTATATAAAAAGCTTTTTGTAAAGACTCTTCTCTGATAGGGAAATATGGTTAAAATTGGTTGGCAATTTTTTTATACACTAAATATTAAAATAGTAAAATAAAGCAAAGTTTAAAAAATTAAAATTAAAGTAGTAAAATCTGATGGTTAATTTATCAATTGTAAAAACTACTTTTGAATATTATGTGTCATGAATGTGATGTTCCCCTGTCACGAAGGCACATAAATTACGTTGAAAAGTAAAAATGCTTATGGCACATAAATCAAGGAGATAAAAAAACGTTTGGGGCTTTTTCATCCATTTGATTTATGCGCCATCCATTGCCAAGATTTTAGTAAAAGCACCCATAATAAGCAACATGGAATCATTAAGGGTAACTATGTTTATTTAATTTCACTGTACAAGATGTAGGATGGCGGTTAGGGTGATTCAAAATTGAAATGGATGCATCTCAATGGTGGTATTTTAATTTATGTACATAGAGAAATGCGTGTTGGGACGGCCTGGAGGATGATAATCGTGAATCTAATATCTTGGAGCATGAAGTCAAGGTCGCAGGGGTTTTCAGGGCCAAGGACAAGGATGAGACTGGAACTCTTTCTTAATGACATGCATGTCATGATATCTTCGGTTTAGTGAGGTGTTGTAATTATTACCTTACAAGGGTGTAGTCTGTATCATGGTGCTACTTGTTGTTGAAGGTCACTTGGAGAAATCTTATCGAAAGTAAAACAAAGGAATCCTGAATTTGTGAATTGAATGATTGATTTTTTGAGTTAAAGTATTGATATGCATAGGGTTTTCTTTAAAACAAATCTTCTTACTTACTAAACAGTGCACAGTGCAAATTAATATTACTAGCACTTAATTAGGAATTCCCATTAAAAATGAAGTAAAAAAACATATACTATGTTTAAAATCATATTATTCTTCTATTTTTATGAAAGAAATACTCATAAACGTAAGAAATTCACCAATCTAATGCATTAAAATTCCATTGTTACATATTATTATTACACTAAACTAAATTAAACTCAGTGGTACGACAGCCTCATGGGTTCGAGGCCTAAGTGCCCATATTTGTTTCCGTGATCGAGAGCCCTGAGGTGAAAAGCATTTGTCCCGTTTAGGTGGTTAGCCTAATGTAAAACCCCCAGTGTTTCGTTCCTAATAGTGTTTGGAACTCAGTTTTAATTCTCATTGAAGATTTGAAAGGTTGAATCGACCTAGCCAAGCCCGAGTGCCAAACCTCGTACGTGTGGCTTGGGAGCATGAAGTTCTAACACTACACCACCAGGCTTCATAATTTCACAGCCTGCTATTTATTTTGCCATAGATTTTTATAAATTCTCCCTTTTTGACTAATTAAACTCTTTCAATTTATTTTTCCTAGAATGAATTTGGTAATTTAACCATTATCTGTCAATACTCCCAAAACAATTTTACATTCATTGAAATTCTGGAGAAAAACCAATTAGAAAGTTTTTAAAAGATTCACCAAAAAAGGACACTCAATTTATTACATGAATATTACTAACAATATAGTGAAAGCCCTAAAAGTGTTATATGAGAACTTTGAATGTTGGAACATTAACATTCAAAGTTCTCGTTGTTGTTGTTTCTGATCCCATCTAGTATAGCATTGCCACATCAGATCCACGACACCCTCAATGCTAAAAAAATCAAGAAACAGCAGGAAATCTTCCTTAGACACAAAAGAAAATGTTGAGGCTTGTCTGTGATCGGTGCACTGTGAGACATTGGAACACCATTTATTACCATTCTTTATAAACATTTCAGGAAAAATTTTTTGTAAAAAAATTCAAACACCAAATTCTCATTCTTTATAAAATTTTTAAAAACATTTTTCTGAAAATAATCAAACACCTCATTAAATACTCTTTGCAACCGAATTAAAAACATTTTAAACTTACGTCTGCATGTTTTATCTCATTTGATGGCATTGGATGCACAATCATTAGCGACATTTAATTATTTTTTTTAGTTTGTAAATGGAGATAAAATGTTAAATTACATATTGATTTCTTTTGTTAAATGGAAATTATAGAAAAAATTAAATTTTGAACATTGATATCTTTGTTTCTAAAGGTACTTAACTAATTTTGTTTATTTGTCTACAAATAGTTCTTAGTGAACATAATATATTAAATATAGTAAGCAATAATTCACAACAAAATGTAAAGAAATTATAATCCCTGTTATTAGAGTAAAGTCATATTTAATTAAAAAGAATGCAAATTAATTTGTGAAATTAATATAAAATTTTATTCAAAACAACCAGATTTTGAATATTGATTAAATATTATATTTTTACATTCGGTAATATTGTGATCTTAGAAAGCAGTACTTATGTTCTATTATTAAATTATCTAATTACATTTTATGACGTCCTTTAATACGATATTAGTAGTGACACAAAATTACATCTTATTAACATAAATTAAAATATGAAATAAATTTTTACATACGCTTATTTTTAATTTTATAGGCTTAATAATTTATTTATTATCAAATTATATATAATGGATTGTGAAAAAAGAGCATAGATTATCAAGTTTCTTTGCACGAAATAGATTAATATTAATTAATATTATATTAATATATAACATAATATATTATTATATTATTAATATATAAAATAATATTATATTATTTATTATATCATTTTATTAATATTGTGATATTAATAAAAAATATTGTAATTTCAATTAAAATTTATTGTGAATCAATTTCCTTAATGTGTTGCAAATTGAATTGTTTCTAGAATTTCAATAAATGTTTTCATATTATTAAAAAATGAAATGTAACATTTATATTATTTGTAATTTCTTGACTTTCATAAAAAACAGCAATGAAACAAAAAATTTAAATTAATTTTTTTCCTCAACGATAAAATTTTTTGAATAGATAAAAACAATAAAATTTGTAAATTTGTTAAAAGCCTTTTTAAATTATTTTTGATTTTCAGTTTTCATTTCAAAAGGAAAAACAAGTTAGTTTAATTCAAATGAGAATGATTAAACAATGCATATTTTCTTATACTTATTTGAAATTTATAAAAATTATGAGTCTGAAAATAAAGTATTCATTATTTCAGTATATTATTGTAGTTATAATTATAGTTATTTTTAATAATCTTAACTTTAAAACTTATATTATTTTTATCATATTATTAATCAACGTGGAAACTGAATTCACTTTCAGCCATAAATATTTGCTTAATGGCTGCAAAAATGTGTTGTAAGAAAATTTTTTTCTTAATATTTATTAATGAATTATTGTTATAATAAAAATAAGAAAAAATGTCATTTTGTTTTGTAATTATTATTACAAAAATATATTTTCATATGATGAAACATTAAACATATTTAAATACATAGCAATTACCCATGCTATATTCGAACTTGTAGTTTTATTTGCAATATGTTCAAGCATGATAATATTTCAATAGAAAAACTTTAAAATAAAAATATTGATTTACAAATTATAAACATTTTTTGAAAGAAATCTTTATAGGAGATTTCATAAAGTTTTATTTGTTAATAAGATAACTAAGGAGAGCACAAAACAAAGCATTAAGTTTAAAATAATCTTTATTAATCAGTATACAAATTACAGCAGAATTTATTATATTGAATCATAAGGAATAATTTTCATAAAATTTTGGAATAATCGATGGCAACGTCTGTATCCAAATCAAAATCCGTATCCAAATCAAAATCCAAGATCAGTCCTTTCATTGCCTAAAAATAAAATTGTGTTTTATTGTAACATAATTAAAACTGAAATGATTTCTTTATGTTCTTTTATTTATTTATTTAATATTAATAATTATATTAATAATTTTTATATTTATGATATCTTATAGAAAATTAATTAATAATAATTATTAATTTATTAATACTAACAACAAAATTAGAAATTTATTAATATACTTAATACACTTTAACGTAAATTTAACTTATATTAACAATTTAACGTAATTTATATATTTATAGATGTTAACTCCATAAAAATGGTAAGTTTGGAATAAGGAAAAAAAAGGTTATGTAGTTTCATATTTTTAAAATTAACATATTTTTCTTAAATATAAGTTAAACTACTTCAATTGCTTTGTTTAACCTATTTTTATTTAATTATTATAGCATAAAAAATGAACTTTCATTTTCATTAATTTTTTTCATAAATATCTACTTTTTAACACGTAATTTTTAAAACTATCGTTTTTGATGGAAATTAATATATATGTAACTTTCGAAACAAAAAATAACTGAATTTAAAAAATATATTTAAATGAATTTTGCATAATGAAGAGCTAAATGAATATCTTTCCTTTTTTCAAACAATCATTCGTAAAAAGCTATATATATTTAGTGATTTATATTTTAATGTAGTTTTTTGAATAACTATATAAAAAATTAAATATATTTCTAATAATGTTTTTTTTTTATTTTTACTAATTATTACTTAAAAATATTAAATTCATGTTACAGTTTTAAAAACATGATCACAAAATAATTTTCTGTATTAGAAAAAATGTTTTTTTAGTATAAAATTCGATGAAATCAAACATGAAAGCATAAAACTCATTCGTAAGTAAAACATATATATTTATTTAAAATAAAAGTTAGTAGATTCGATTTTTTGTGATTTATTAAGTAATTTTCTTGGCACAATCGATGAAAAATCCTGCAAACATGAATTTTTAATAAATTTACTTAAATATTTTCACTTGAACATTCCAGATTTCAAACAAGATCTTGCTCATAACTAGATTTTGTAAGAAATCTGGAGCTGCTATCAAACTTAAAATTAATCGTAATCATTCGTGAGAAATAGTTCTTTGCAGAAAATTTTAAATTATCAATTTCGTTTATGAATATTAAAGTTTATAACATTTGAATGAAAAGAAGACACATTTTAATCAATTTTACCTTTCCAGAGTTGTTCATTTCTTCCACAAGTAGCTGAAAGCTGGGTTGTAGGCAGCGTAGTTGTAGGCGTAGGGATAGGTGTGCACTGGAGCAGCGTAATAGCTGTTGTAGTAGGGATAGTACTGTGCCATAGCACACACGGCAAGAGCCACAACAACCAAGAGGGTAAGCTACAGCAAAGGAAAGGATATTTAATTCTTTATAAAACACTATTCTTTGGAATAAGATATTCTGTTAAATGATATGTATTCTATGGAATTACATTTTAATTCTTTTTTTTCTCTAACGTTGGAACTTTTATATACAATTTATTGAAGCGAAGAGAATTAATGATTTATAATAAATTTTTATAATGATTGCTTGGAGCTATATTACGCAGTACAACTATTATACCAAAACTTTAAGCAAATATATTTTTTAACAATAAATTTTTAAGCTAAGTGAATTTCAAAATTTAACATAAAATACTTTTAATTTTACCCAGAAAAAATTATATATATATACTCACCAAGTATTGCATGATGAGAGATTACTTTTCAAGCTTGAAACCAGAAAGTATGCTCTATACTGGCAAAAGTTGCCTTTTTATATCGAATCCAAGAGGGTGAAAATATTTAGAATTGTATAAAAACTAGTTTAAATTGAAGGCTAAATCTCATCATTTAGAATTTTTTACGGGTGTGGCTTCTTAACCTTGCCTCTCAACAATTACTTACACCCAAAATCAAGTGGGTTTTTTGATTTTCCCCATTGAAATAAAAACAAAAGAGACGCAAAGGGAAAGTTACATAATTAATGGCGATGAAAATTAACTTTATTATTATCCAATGTGTAGGAAAAAGTAACATATGTAATGCTAACAGCTGTTTTTCTTTAAATGCTCAAGCTATATTTAGAATTTAAATTAGGATCCCATCATATTAAATAGAATTAAAAGCTAAGAAAAACTTTTTAATCATGCTAATATTTAGAAGAATAAGCAAAGAATGAACAACGTTTAGTGAATTTGAATTAAAAATAAAAGGTATGTTTTCTCAATGTCAATTTGGATTTTCACATCTGTTTTAAGGATGAAAAGGCTCATGAATCATTTCATAGAAAAGAAAACAGGTAATTTAGAAAAATATCGAACACATCATTATAATGTTGTATCTAAACAATGAACATTTCATTACATTTAAAAACCTATAAGAAAAAATACGTTTCAAAACACATAAGAAATTTCTAGAATCTATTTGAATTTCTTAAAAAATTCTGTATGCAAAAACTTTTCATTAATGTAACACCGATTCCTCTAATTTGATGATGATTATTTTAAAACTATAAGTTATAATTACTATTTTTTAAACATAATTTCGGTACCATGTTAAATTTTTCATAAGATTCATAATTAGCTAGTTAAGGATGATTTGTAAAATTTCATACTCAAAAACTAATGAAATATATAATGTATGAAAAAATCATAAAGTTATAAATTTATTTTTCCAACTAGGAAGTTACTTTCCTGGTGTAAAATCTACAATTTTTTTTTCTTTTACTGAGAGGACTTAAACCTCTCAAAGGTTATTTTATTGCATTCTTAAATGTTTTTACAAGGCAAAACCTGGAGTCCTTATCGTATATCTAAAGCAAAAAAGAATGTCCAATACCTGCTGAATTTAATAAAATAAAAACATTGAGAAAAAAGTTCATTTTTATTACTTTCTCTCTCTTTAAAATTATAAAAGTTTTTATTAAAACATTATTGCAACTGCAAGTGTCTTTTTCGTAGAATGAGTAATTATATTGAAATAAATATCTTATCAACTTCAAATTATAATAACTTATTTATCGACTAGTATAAAGATTGGTGCTTAATAAAGATTTGGAAACTAGAATAGAAGAAAAGGATTTATGTGTCACTTATTGGCCACTAAAAAAGCGAAGCTCTAAACGAAGCATGCAAATCGGAAAACTTATATCATGCATTTTCGGCCATGAATTATGCAAATTATTAGCATTGCAGCCCATATGAACACGACGAGTGACCATAGTCAATATATAGGGAGAAGAGATTGCCGATTTAAAGTGCGGTAATTGTTTTCTTCCACGTGTTTTTATCTAGTAAATTGCTTAATAATGCCTTCTAGACGACATCGAACGTTTATGGTACAACTTTCTAAATTTGGCTTAAAAAGAATCCTATAGAGATTACAAATTATCTCTCAGAGAAATCGGTGATCGTTTTGAACTTAATCATACAACTGTGGTGAGGATTCGTAATCACTGGATGCAGGAGGGGATAATAGATGGACGAGAGTATGGTATCTATCTCGTTACACTATTTTACCTTCAGCATTGGACATCAGCAATATTCCAATTATATCAACTACCACACGTGGCACGCAATGTTCCAATTTTCTTATTTAAGTATTAGATTTACCTGCTTATTCTCCTGATTTATATTCAATCGGAAGGCTGTAGCTCATGCTTGAACAAAAATTGGCTACGATACACCGTCCGCTGCTACACTGGAGCCAACTTTGGAAATATGTGAAAGACGTATGCATTACTGTATTCCAAGGATATGCATCCTAAACCTCTTTGGTTCTATGCCAAGGAGGATGGGAACGGTTATCACCATCAACGGGGTCTAAATTAATAACTGATTTTATAGACTGAGGTGCCTTAATTGGTTAGAGTGTCGTTCTCATTGTTGGGAAGTTGTGAATTCAAAGCCTATCTTAATCAAAGATCCATCGTGTTTTTAAAGGCGGCAAAGCCACGTTAAATAGGTCTTGGTCGAAATGTCCTCCAAATAGAATGATGCCTCTCTGGGGTAGTCAGGCATGTATTAGGGGTCTTCTGCTAGGTTGCTGTTTCTAAATTATGAATACTCCCACTTTTCCTCAATATATTCCATGTAACTTGTACAGCACAATTCTGGGTTAGATAAACAGAAGTATGCTAGTTTTCTCGCTTTGCATGATGATAAAATATATTTTTCAACTCAAAAGTGTGTATTCTCATGTTATGAAGTTCTTTTGTTCCAGAAAAATTTGAACAATTGATAAAGCTTTGAGAAATTTATAGTTACATAAGATGAGAGGAAAAGGATGCCTTTATGTGACTACAATAGAAAATGATTGATTTGTTACTGAAAAATAAAGAATGATTAAAATTTTATTTTATTGAAATTAAAGAAAAGTTTATTAAAGTTTCTATGGTTATTATTAGATTCTTTTGAAAGGAAATTCTTGACTCTAAAACTAGAAAAAAGAATTAATAAAATTGATTTCAATGAACACAAGGAAATTGTTTAGTAATGGTATTAAAAGACGAACTTCTTTTTCATTATCCGAACATTTTTCACTTATGTTCTATTAAGATAAATAGTTCATGGATTCAACTACTATCTTGGGCGTGGAAGTTTGCTATGGCGTTAATCAATTGAAGAAATCTTTTTATGAAAAGACAATCGTTGAGAGACTAACAAGATATACCTTTAAGATCTACGAAAGATGGTTTTAAATCAGTAACTAAATTTGAAAATAAAATAGCGGATATATTTCATTGAACATTTTTTATTAAATTATTTTGTCTCGCCATATCATAATTTCATGGAACAGGTGAAATTAGGATGTAGCGAATCAAAATAATTTTAGAATGAAAAAACTTTTCAGATGATGCACATCAATTTCATCAATTCGTGACTAATATTTACAATTCATACCTCAATTTAAACAATTATTAGGCGAAAGTAAGTACTAAGGCCACAGCTCGCCAAGGTCAAATAACATCAAATATGGGAAAATTTTGTGGATGTTTTCATCACCCAAAAAAAATTTACTGAAACAAATAGATAATTGCCAACTATTGGATGTTCGTGAAGATACTTAATAACAGTGCATTATGTTAATTTTTAATTAAGATATTTTTGATTTGAATTAGGGCTATTTGTATTTCCAGATTAGTACTTGATGCAGGAAAATGTACTGCAGTAATATTTTACCTATATCTTTATTATTGAATTCCTTTAATGAATTAAATTCGAAAAATAAAAATGAAGGTAAAAAAATGTTCAAATTATTTTCAACAGGACTAGTATTGTATTTAGATATCTATTTCCATTATCTTAAAAACAATCTATTTTGTTCAAAGATTAAAGTAGATAATGACCATTTTATCCGTATTTTCTCCTAACTGCATTATTCAAAATTTTGATTTTTTGAGAATTTTTAAATTTTGTGCATGTTAGAAATTTTATTTTAATTTCATTATTCACAAATCTCAGAGACTCCTAAAATTCTAACCCTATATTACAGTTTTATAAAAAAATATGTTCAACCATTTTCATAGTTAGATGAACTTAAAAAAATATTTTTCATTTTAATAACTTTTGAAAATCTGTTTTAAAATATTCATTTGTAAATAATGGTTATTAAATGAAATTCTAGGTGAGTACCTCTGTTCGACAAATCATAAGTTAGTTTAACGATTCCTTTAAAAAAATAAATAAATAGAATTACAAAAAGTCTACTTTTTTTTTTTAATCGAGTGCCAGCCAGATTGGCAGTATGGGTGCGCTGCTCCACTTTCTCAACTGAACCGCAATTGGGTGTGGAGTCCGACTTCCTCAGAACACACATGCCATAGGGACTCGTTTATAGGGTAGGCAACCATTCATTCAAGGAAAGGACAAAGACAGAAGAGAGAGAAAGTACATCCGTGCCCGAACCGGGATTCAAACCCAGACCTCTCTATCCACAGTCAGGCACTTTGACCACTAGACAGAGTAGGCGGCAACCCGATCTGCTAAATATCAAATACTTTATTTCATAATAATTTCATTAAGTCCCAGCCAGGTAATTTTTCTGGCTTGTAGCGAATTTTCTTAAACTTATTTAGGCTGATAATAGAAAAGTTCAACCAACTCCTAATAAGAGTGTTGTGCTTTAATTTGTCCTTAAAGTGAGGTTGCACAACCTTCTTACTACTTTTCTTCTATAAATGGGAATGGAAATATTTCAAATATACTTCTACCCTGATTTCTTATATGGTAACTATCACTTAGAGAAGAGAAAAGTTTCCCCCATTAGTGTTACTCACCAAATCCCGGTATCAATGGCTTCTTTCTTTTGGTTAGGACAAATTATCAAAAACCGCTATTGTGGTCTTATTGCTCACTTTCACACGTATTATTTTAAACGTTCTTTGAAATAATAAATTATAAAGTATCAGGGTGCATTAAAATGAAAATACTATAGCATTTTCATGTCCAAATGATTAAAGAATCATTTACCAATAGACCAAAGATTCTGTTAAAATGATTGAGTGGAGTTGCTATTTTAATTGGCATATAGTTATGGATACAGTCATCAAGTAAAACATTCCAGTGAGATGTAACAAATCATTTAGGCTTGGAAACACAGAAATAATTGAGAAACTTTACAATTATAATAAGTAATTTTTCTTAAAACGTATTTTAAATTCCATTTATAAATTATACGATTTAAAAATTAGATACAAATTGTTGAATTTATAATTCCATTGTCAAAATTGTTTTGAATGTTGTAAATTGCTTAGCTATCAGACTTTATTGATGGTGTTCATGATATTTAAAAATGATGTTCATTTAAGACGTCATTTTTTTATTTTTATCTTTAGCCTTTTATATGCCTCTGAAAACTTTTTAATCTACTTGGGTGCATTATATTGATTACATCTACTAGGGTGCACTACTAGGGACATTATATCTACTAGGGTGCACTATTATTGATCTACTAGGGTGCAAAAACCACACGCCGTCGCATTTGCTTTGGAGAAAGTATCATTATATTTAAATTCAAAGTGATATGGTGAAAAATATTTGTAATATAAACAATGCTTTGCGTTACGTTATCCAAATACATACTAGTAAAAAGTAGGATTTATAATAGTGACCTTTTCCCATAGCAAAATTAATTTACCTCTGTCTCTGTTTTTTTATAGTTATATTGCTCATGTAAGTAACTAATAAAATATATTATTCTAGATTGTTATAATTTTTAAATACAGAATAAAACGGGGTCTAATATGGTTTAAAATATATGCTGTTAAGGATGATTTTAATAAATTAGTAGTTATGAAAATAAGTATTAATCTTTTTCTTACTATATTATAGCATTTTCTTGTAATATATTAGATATTTGTCATAGATATTATTACTATAAACTCTAAAAGATTAATTTATTTTACTTTTTCTGTGATAATATTTGCGTCTTTTATTCCTTCTTTAAGTCAAAAGTCATGTATTAAATAAAAATACGCATTTTTTTAAAAATATTTTTTATCATAATTTAATTAATGTTTTCCTAGAAAGAATCATTGATTATTATAGAATATTGCAATGTGAACATTATTTTATATTTTTATTATTCTGAAATGAAAAATTCATTCGTTTTAATGTTGTCTAATTTTATTTTAAAATGTTTTCAATGAACACAATGAAATTTTTTCGTAAAACAGTTACGTTTCAAGGATTTTACTAGAAAGAAAAACTTTTTGATATTCATTGTTTAAATTAATAAGGAATTCTGTTCATATATTTATAAATGAATTATTAAATTATTATGTAGAAAATTGAGCAATTCATATAAAAAAATTAAATTTTTGAAAATAACAAAAATCTTTAGAAAAGTAAAATTTAAAAATTAAAATTATAAGGAATATAATATCTACAGAAACACTTATGAAATATTATTTTAAAAACTCTAACAAAAATGACAGAATGTTAATATTTCTATGTTTTATAAAATATAAGAAAACACTCAAAGTTTATTAAGTATATTTTTATTGATCCAATGTTTTTTTCCAAAGAATTAATCCAGTTGCTTTTGAAAATTTAGAATTTAAAGTTGTTGCTTATTTTGCATGTTTTTCAAATAATCCAATCTAGAATTGGTCTTCTTAGTCTACTGATTGCTGAAAAGAAAAGGAAGAAATATATTTTATAAAACATCAACCTATATTTTTTGTGTATTAAACATAAAAAAACAATTATTTAGGGTACATATACTTTCATTATATATATTATTTGAAATATATTCGCATATTTGAGTGTTGTATATAAAACCAGTAAATTGGAGATTTACTCTTTAATTACTTACTTTTTAAGTTAATATGAAAACGTTTACTTAAAAGTAAATCATTGAATGATTTTGTTGAATGTTCTCTTAAATAAAGCTCAATTTATCTTAAATAGAAATTAAAAACATTCATTAAATAGGAAACAGTATCAAAAATGAGATTTGTTATTTGATTATTGAATAATTTAGCAAATAAACAATATATTATCAAAATATAAACTTGTCGCTAGCACAACATTTACATTGTAATTAAGAAAGTAAAATTTTAGTGTACTTTAAATCATTTTAACTGTTTTAAAACACGTACTTTAAAAAATATTAATTATTTACATACTTTTACTTTAAATTTTATACAATAATTCTTATTTAAGAAAATAACTGAATGCAATGAATTCATGAATAATGAATTAAGAAAATAAACATAATTTATTAAAATATTTACTATTATAACGAACTCAAATAATTTACCACTAATACTTTCATAAAATTTACAATATTAAAAGCGTAACTGTAACAGGGATGTTATTTTTTTTAAAATACATTTTTCTTAAAGTTTTTTTTTCTTTTTATAGTTTGAATCATAAAAAAAAATTTATGCTAACTTTTTATTTACTGTCTTGAATGAGATAGGAAATAAATTATTTACAGTATTATTATCAACAACTAAGAATTTTTTTAAACTATTAAATATTATTATAAAAAGTTATTATAGTAAAATAAATAATATTTATAATTAAAGGAAACATAGACATGCTTACAAAAATGCAAGGGAAAACTGAGTTGTATTGTCTTAATGAAAGTACATAAATCTGATAAAACAACCCAGTGCATTTTCAAAAACATCTACCTGTTGTTATGTATCTCATTTCTTCCACAAGTAGCTGAAAGCTGGGTTGTAGGCAGCGTAGTTGTAGGCGTAGGGATAGGTGTGCACTGGAGCAGCGTAATAGCTGTTGTAGTAGGGATAGTACTGTGCCATAGCACAAACGGCAAGAGCCACAACAACCAAGAGGGCAAACTAATGTAAAATATCACGTTTTAGAAATATAATATGAAAAGCATTATTCACTATTAAAATTTCAAAATTTTTCAAATGTTCAATATATGTAACTGATTTATAGTTTTTTGATATTTTTTCGTTTAATTTCTTATTATTTAATTAAAATTATTAAATTAAGTATTAAATTATATTTTTTTATTCAAGCCGTTTTATTTATTGATAGTTCAGAAAATAGCTATTTATATACATTTGCAAGTTGATAGTTAATATTATATATAATATTAACTATCAGATTGCATGTTTATAATTTAAGCATTTAAATGGTTTGTTTATAGAATTGCGTATATTTTTGCAATTGCCTTATTTTATTTCAGATTATAAGTTCATGTAATTGACTAAAAATATTTAGTCTTAGTTATGTAACTATTTAATGACAAATATATTGTGTTCAAAGTAACAGAAATCAACAGTTATATGCTAATAAATGAAAACTTATGAAAACTTAAAATATTTTATTTTATATGTTTCAATTATTTTAGCTTCACTTTAAAAGAATATATTTTTTATAGAAAATAATATAATTGCTGTTTATGTTTTTACATAATTGAAATGAGTTTATATCGCAATAGATACAGGAGTAATTAAATTTCTAATTTCAAAAAAATAAAATACATTTCTATGAAGATTATGACATTATTTTAATTCCCAGAGATTTGTTGACTCGCATTAAATTTATTTTAATATAATTACTGAGATTATTTAAATTTGTTACTAAGACAAAAGAAAAAATTAGTTTTTAATAGTTTATAGAAAGTTTATAAAAGTTATGCTTACCAAGTACTGCATGATGAAAGATAACTTTTCAAGTCTTCAACAAGAAAGTATAAAAATTCATTAAAATGCTGCGTTTTTATACTAAATCATGAGCGAAAAATGCTTTATATTTTTTTAAAACTAGTTTATATTGAAGGTTAAATCGCATCTTTTTTTAGTGGAGTTTTTTTATATTTCTTCAAAAAGGCGCGGTTCGGTAACCTTGCAACAGCAAACACTTCTTTCCTAAATGTGTAGCCTTATTCTTTTATTTTCCATTCTTTCATAAGTATATTCTGCAATAAAAATAAACAACGATTATAATCATCTCAGTGAAAGCCGAAATCTCAAACCGTTACCATTATATAGTGACGGAATTTATTTTTAAAGTGAATTATTCATGAAGAATTAGTGGAATTTGATGATTCTTAAGACATTTGCGATTGACGCTAAATCATTTTTGAGAGTGTTATGACAACAAAGCTAATATGCAATAGTGATTTATTTTCTTTTCTTTGACATAACTTGTAAAGATGATAGATTATTATAATTTTTATCTTTTAAAAAACATTTAATACGTTAATAAAAGAACGGGAAGTGAACTAACAGTTGCTGTTTTACCTAATTATGATTTCTAATAAGTGAGGGATTTTGGATGCTGACAAAAATATTCTTCCGTTAATTAAGTTTTAAAATTGTTAAAACTGAAGTTGCATTGGCTACAAATGCTTCACAAATTATTTAAGTTTTTAAAAGATTACATGTGTGCATTGTATTAAATTCAATATGGATGATTTTTAATTATATTCTCGGACAGGGCAGTTTGTTTGGGGAAAAAGTTATCCATTATTTTTTCGGTAGACGTCTGTAGTGATCGCTATCTCGTGAGGTATCTATCAAATAATTTCAGATTTATGCTCGTTAGAAAGGTGACATTTGACACTAAAATATCCTCTTGCGGTTTTTTGCTTGATTAATTCAGTTACGAGTACAAGGTTCCAAAAATGGAAGACAACAAACAGAAAATTCGATACATTTTCGTTTTTCACTTGTAACGGCGAAAAAGATAGCCGGGTGGCTGAAATTGTGAAAGGTGTTTATCGTCCTATATAAGGTGTTTATCGTCCTATCGATTCCGTTTGGGTATTTGGATGCTAAAGATGCACCTCGCATGGA
>JAPDSC010110691.1:232226-248189 GCA_026290005.1 Latrodectus geometricus | reverse complement strand
ATAATTTTATAATGTATATTTTTACATTTTATAGTGAACAGTTTTTATAATAGAATTTATTTCATCTTAAGTTAGGACTTCAAAATAGTGGAACTTTTTCCTGTGGGGCAAAGGAGGAAACTTTAAATATTTCAAAGAATTCAACCCAATAGAGATATATGTAAATAGCAGAAGTACAGCATTAAGAGGGGTAATAGTACTCATCTAAACGAGCAATATTTTCACAGGAATGTAGGATTACATTTTAGTACATTAGAGAGGCATGTTAGAATTCCAGCCTGAACCTTAAAAAGTACTGGGAAAGCGAAAGAATGATATTAAAAGTTGCAAGATTAGGTTTATTGTTTACTAAAAAAACACACGGCAAACGCGGAAAGTGCCTACCATGCTGATCATTGAACAAATGATATTTGCGAAGGAATGACTAAGTCATCTTTTTGAAGATTCTTTATGTGTTAATTTTATCCCCAACAATAACAATTTTCATCACGAGATCATCAGCTGTGTTCACAGGCACATTAAAGATTTCAGTGCCTTGGTAAGAAAAAGAGCTCTGGATTGAGGTCTGGTGCGTGAGGAGGCCAAATCATGAGTACACCACGTCCGATCCATCATGCTGATGTCTGGGATTCAAGAAATTATGGATCGATATGGATAAAATATACGATGCTTCATCATGCATAAACCACATATTTCTCATATCTATATCACATATCTCATAGTCTTAGGAGACAAGCTACGTATTTAGGTTAAGTTAAGTTAACACCAAACAACACCCCTGTACCTAAACCAAGGAGAGTTTTACCAGTTAGATGGGAGTTGATGGAGGGAAAAGAATCAAAGACCGCTTCCTTACTCATCTCAGTCAAGAAGATCTAGATCATCATGGACACAATCGTCAGTTTCATAATCATCTAGGGTGATCAGTTCTCTGGGGTCGAGAAGGAAGTTTATTAGTGCAATCAACTTAGTTCTGGCATAAGGGATAGTGGTGATGTTTTTAGTCCAATCTTTGATAAGGTGGGTGCTTGGCGTGGTGAAGTGACACGAGCTGGTGATCGAGCAAGCAGTAGCATAGTGGAATGGACTCCCTATTCCTCCGCAAGCGCAGTAGTCGCTGGAAAGGGCTAACCTTTATTGCTTCATCACGTAGGATCCGTTTGAAAGCCTGAACAAAACAATATCGCTTTCCTGCATGTCTTTCGGGATGGGTATTAGAAGTTTTCTGACTTTAAACCCTTGCGATATGTGAATACGGCCCTTAGGAAAAAACCCCAGGAATGCAGTTTATACGTGGTTATTAAAATGGCCAAAACAGCACTTTGTGCTTGGATGGCTGCACGCTACTTGCTATCAAATATTTATTTTCTCGACTTTTAGCATTGTGAATTTTCTAAATTCTACGTGCCTTTTGTATGATAATTCCAGTGGTTGTAAAATTTTCCAATAGTTATGAGAACTCGATAAATGAGAGCAACATTAAGTTAAAATATCATTTTATATCTGTAATATCTAAAAATTCAGTACTCTTTACAGTTTTTCTTTGATAAAGGCAAAAACATAAGCCATGTAGTTAAAATTGTGAATTGATGTTTAACAGCCAGTTACGTGAAATTTTGGTTACGCCGATTCCATTCTGAGGTTTTTGATATTTAGGATTAACCTCACACTGGTGCAACGTCATCAAAAATGTCAGTAAAGTATCAGAAATGATCGAAGTTGACGGAATATTAACAGTTGTAGCATCACTCAGGAATTAAAGATCGATCTTTAATAGCTTTAAATCTTATTCACCAAGCGAATCCGAATTAAGTTTCATAAAGTTCAAGTAAAAATACTGGATTTCTTTTACCCCAAAGTATACATAAATATATTTATAAAGCTGATCTATCTTTAGAAAGCAACATTCGACAAATATTTATCATCAACGAATATTTCTGGTGCGTTCATATTATATTTTAATTTGTTTTTGAATGTTTTTAAAGGCTGTTGAAAAGGAAATAACAACTGAAAAACATCTGAGAGAAGTATAACTTAAAAGTATAACTTCCTTTTATGACTTTTATGGATTCATCAAATATCGAATCTCTATTAGGAAGTCAATAGCTTTTCAAACTTAAGCTCTGGGTTTCGCTTTCCGAGCAGAAATTCTTTTTACTGAAATATTCGTATGTCTTATGTTTGGGTTATTCCAGTTAGTATATTAGCCACTATATTGAGTCGAAGAGTTTGAATCTGTGTAAATTGAGAAAAATCCATGGCCTGTTTAGAAAAGAACATCTTTTCTCAATTAAATATATAATTTAGACTATTTAAAAAATAAATAATATAATTCATACACATTTATTACTTTTTCAAGTCTTATGATTTGAGGGAAGAGCTGTAAAGTCATTGCATAAAAGGACTTTTTCCATAAATTTATAAATGTATTATAAATATTTCTCTATTTCTTCACAGTTCATTTTTTTGGAATATATGATAATTGTATAAATAATATGTAGCTAAGTTTAAGCTTTCTTCTTTTTTGTGAATGAATCTGTGATTTTTTTTTCTTGCGATTTCATTCACACGGTTCATTTCACGTTTCAGTTAATTAATTAGTTAAAGCTATAGAAACTGTTTGTAATCTCAGAGATTCACTGTGGTTTCATTGTAATTTATGGCGAATTCAATTGTTTTCTCTAATTTCGATGACTCTTTTGTATGTTTTTCTTTTGAACTTAACTTCAGCTTGCTATTTTTCTAATTCTTCTTGAAAAGAACATGCCATGAATACAAATCTAAATCCCCTGTTTAGTTTTTGAAATGGTCTAGAATGAATCAGCTCTACCACGTTTTTATTCCTTTGTTTTATCCTTTTTGATTTCATGTGAATATGAACTTTATTTCTATTTTTTAAGTTACATGTGACGTTGTATGGATAAGCACAATTTTGTGTAGTTCAAATTTGTCTCTTTTGTTTGAATTTGAAATAATTCTTTTTAATATTTCTTTTAATTGAATTTAGGATTCTTGCAACATTTGCATTCAATCATTTAATGAGAATACGTTATTACAGTGAAATGTTACCACTGACTGTTGACTTTTCTCACAGTTGACTGTTGGGTCATTTCAGACAATCAAGAAATATTTTTGTCAATCTATATACCAAAAACTTATGTTTTACCATACATTTAATAAAACAAAAAGATCATGCCCTGTTTTTATATATCAAAATATGAACTGTAAAATTAATAATCTCCTTCAATTTAAACAAATTCGTCTCTAATAATAAACTCCTTCAATTTACGTCACTTCTCTTAGGCAAAAGTTATGGAGTATGCAGGTCTCTAACAAACTGAGCGCCACCTTCCCATATTTCATCCTATCAACAGTTTTACCGTTACGAAGAGCAGATGTTAGTTTAACTTGTCTTCCCATTGAACACACACGTTTCACACACAAGTATCTTTTTCTAAATGAATCAATTCCATGGTGAAACGTGTGATGAACTATATACTGTTTATCATATTTTAGTCTCATGTCAAGATTTTAACCTTTATCGTTTTACATTTTTTAAAACAAATATTTTAACCCTGTTTGATTTGATGGGTCAGCCACCTCACAGAAACCTTTTGTTTTTTGAGGGCAATGCATTTCCTTGAGTTTATTTAAATTTTAAAATTGTATTTTCGTTTGTTTTTATTTTACATTTATACTAATTTTCAAACTAATTATTTACACTGTTTTTTGTATTTTAATTTGATTTTAATGTTGCTTGGGCTTTTTACAATTTATGAATGATTGACAGAAACAAAGTTTGGGCGCAGCTTGTCCTTTTTGAACCTTGCGCCAGAAAACTCAAGCAATCCAACCCAACCCTCAATTTACTCAAAATTCTATTAAAACAATATCAGAGAGTAAATATTATACATTCTAATTTACAAGCATGGGCGCAAGAGTACATTATTAATGGTTTAGTGGAATGTAGACTACTAATTCTTTAGCTTTATTTCCCTCGTTATTTTGAATCATTGACACAATTTAATTCCTAAGGTTCTTTTGAATATTTCTTATTTGATCTCTCATTTTCCTCTCATAATTTTGAAACAAAAGCAATTTAATAACTGATGTTCTTCGACATTTTTCTTATTTGATTATCTTTTATCGTTTATTATTTACTGTTACTTGTTTAGTTAACCAATAACTGTAACTTGACTTTTATTTAATAATAACTTTAAATATATTTCAGTGGATTTTTAGTAATCATTCCTTATATAGTTCTAAAATACACTATTTACTGAGGAAGAGCTTATGCATTAATCTTAATAATGGCTTCATACTTTTCATTCTACGACAAATTTCCTCTAGAAAAATTTTTAATTTTCATTATTAATTTAAAAAATTTTAGTTCAAAAAAACAATATGGTCCTCCACATTTCCGTTTTAAAATTTCAATATGATATATAAAAACTATATTTTATAACATTCTTTACAACAAGTTTTTGTATATAAAATTGTAATAGAAATTTGAAAGAAATTTTTCAATATTTTTTTACGTTGGCATAATTAATGAAACAAGACATAGATAATATAATTTGTTTTTTAATAACATAAAATATTTAGATTATTCATACAATTATATATTTATGCTAGTTTCTCTTAGAATTTAAAAGTCATCTGAATTTCTCTCTCAATTTAATCCAGTTTATTACCAGGTTAGATGTCAATCTCAGCGCCATTATGTAACTGAAAATAAAAAATACATAATTGTTTAAAATAATAATATATCTATATAAAACAATGAAAATATTCTCTTAATATATTGATAAAAATTCTTCTAAAAGAGATAAGTTTTTAAATCAATATACAATCATTAAATATCTTTATATGATCATAAAATCTGAGTCACAATTAGTATTCCTCAGATATCATAACTGTATGATAGAGATTCAAATTTAATTCAGTTTCTCTTATGTAACAACATAATAGCAGAGCAAAGTATTAATATTTTGATCTAAGAAATCATAATAAATTAAAGGAAATTTTCTTCCTTTCAAATAACATTTTGAAAAAGTTTAAAATATAAACTTTACAAAAAATCAATTATACTGCTAATCATTGACTTTTCATTAATTATAAAAATAATCTCACTGTAAAATATTTTGAATTCAATTAATTTATAAATGGTGTAATTAAATAAATTTCATATATTTAAATTAAAAAGTAACATAAATGTTTGGAATATTTTGTATTTTGTATCTAATACTTATGTATATTTCTCTCACTTTTCAGTTTGTTTAATCATACCACAATTTAAAACTAAAAGCTAATTTTTATCATTTCCTGATTTAATTTTCAACTTTACTTTCAATTTTTGAAATTTTCAATGAATACTATATTGACAATAATGACTGAATATTACTTATTAATAATTGATAGGTATATTTTAACTGAAAATAACGGAAAAAAATTCATTATGTGATTTAAAGGAACAAATAAGAACTCATACTTGTTTCTATAAGGTTCATTTCTTCCACAAGTAGCTGAAAGCTGGGTTGTAGGCAGCGTAGTTGTAGGCGTAGGGATAGGTGTGCACTGGAGCAGCGTAATAGCTGTTGTAGTAGGGATAGTACTGTGCCATAGCACAAACGGCAAGAGCCACAACAATCAAGAGAGTACGCTACAGCAATGTCATTGTATTTAGAATCAAAATTTTAGGAAATTAAATAATCATTAATTTTAATGAACTGTTTTGCATAAAATTAAAAGATATTTCTCTTTTACAATTAAGTTTTATTTCGTTAATGGAAGATATTATTTTCAGCTTTTTAATAAAGTATTTTTGTTTAAAACTATCGTGAATATGAAATTATTCAACACTATTATGGGCTAATATTTTAAAACTATGTATAAAAACTTTTGATATTATATAAGATTTTAGGGAATGTATTTAAAATTTGAATAATATAATAGATCAAATATTAAAAATGGAGATTCTTTGGAAAAAAAATTATATATAGTACCACACAATTAATTATAATACAAATAATGATTAAGGTATTCTTGGTTTCTAAAAATGAAAACATTTGAAATAAAAATGCTTATTAACTATCTAATACAGTAGAAAACTTAGGTATAATAAAAGTAATTAT
This sequence comes from Latrodectus geometricus, assembly GCA_026290005.1. Classification (NCBI taxonomy): domain Eukaryota; kingdom Metazoa; phylum Arthropoda; class Arachnida; order Araneae; family Theridiidae; genus Latrodectus; species Latrodectus geometricus. The sequence goes on along the minus strand of JAPDSC010110691.1, from coordinate 242,055 downwards.
GATATAGACAATAATACAGATACAATAATGATGCAGACCATAATATTTTGTTTATATTATTATCTCGAAAAATTGAATTATAAATGAAAAAAATTCAATATTAAAATTACAGAATAATTTAGACTCTACATTTAAATTTCATTTAAGATGATTTATGTAAATTTAATAACAAAGTTAAATAATATATGATACTTAATAAGAAAATAATTTCACAGTACTTACCAAATACTGCATTTTGAAAAGTTACTTTTCGAGTTAGAAACTGGAAAGTATACTCAATGAGTTCTAAAAGAGGGTTTTTATACTCATTCGAAGGGTTGAGATTTTTCGAAACAACCGGAAAATCCGTCAAAATTGAAGGTGAAATGTCATCTATTTTTTTTTAATCTTCTTCCGTGGGTGTGGTCACTTGAAACGCACTTAACAATACCTTAAAACAATATTTTCTTTTTAAAAAAATACAGTAAATAAAATGGATTTAATCATGTGAATAAAAAGGCGATATCGCGAACCATTATCAAAAAGTTCTTCTGCAAACTAGTTTCCCAGGAATACATTATTTGTGAATCTTTTGCTGTATTGTATTAAAAATATCGGTTCGGCTAAAACTTTATGGATAAAACTAATTTTCTCTTTGATTTGTTGACATGAAGTAAAGCAAAAAGATATTGATTTGTGTGCAAATATTTTTGTTTATAATACTCGCATATTTGTTGATACCATTGAAAACAAAACAATGAGAATTTAAAAATCTATATTGGAACACTGAATCAGTTTTATTTATAATAATTAATGCATGCAAATAATGTTTTGCATGAGTATACCTTAGATTTATACTTACATAAAACAATGAGTCATACCTTGATGCAGAAAATACAGGTGAATTTCTGCTTAAGTTAAAAGTTTATAATTTTATATCTCTTTTAATAGTATGAAAGTTTTAGGATATTCCTTAAATTTTATTACAAAATTGGAATAAGCATTTATCCAACACGTTTTTCTAACTTTCCATAAGTAATATTAATAAATTTCTGATTTTATAGTTTTACAATCTCAAAAGGTACACAATTACGAAATCAATTAGGTAATTGAACGAAACAGTAAAACACTATACTGTCTCAATATGAGCAATTGTATTAACTATCTTGTGTAAAGTATATAAATGCCTTTTTATTTATTTCTGTCAAAAATATTCAAACTTGTTTTGCTTCAGATGGCTGAAAGATAAATGTTTCATAGTTGGAAAGAATTGGAAAAAATTGACATTTCCTTCAAGGCATTTTTTAAAAAAAACTAACTAAAGAATTTCAGGTAGAAGATCATTTTAAAATAACTGGCTTCTTATCAGAACTAATTTTCAAAATGGCTTTTGAAGCTGCTTGAAAAATTTTGAGTGAAACAGTCTGTTTTATTTTAGCACTATCATATTGTTCTTTACTTAAATGTTTCTGATATTAAAATATATGACGTAAATTATTTTGGATGATAGTCAATAAAAAAGATTGTAAATATTGTGAGTAAGTTATTTTGTTATTAAATAAAACTAAACTGGTGTTAAATTTCCTTTAATAAGATTATTGTAATAAATAATTAGATGATTTTCTGCCTTGAGATTTACAAACTTTTCAGACAAGAAATGTTCGTTCCAGAGATTCCGTGCAGTAAATATGTATGAAGTCCACTTTTGCCTTCTGGTCTGTCGGGGGGGGGGGATATTTTTCGGTTTCCTTCCCTTGTGACATGAGGCTGCAGACCAATGAAAATTTCATCTGCAAGGGAAGGAAATGTTCAGGTGACTTATTGCAGCTTTTAATTGTCCATTATATAATGTTAAATAAGTTGCAATAACAATGGTCGACATTTATACCTTTCCCTTTAATTTCCTGCCTTTTCCTCCAATTATTCGTTACGTGATGTTACACTGGTTACGATAAAAAAACAGTATCGACACAACATTCATGCATTTATCTTTAAATTCCTCCCTTTCATTTAGATTGTTCATGATATGATGTCAGAGTGGTTACAATAAAAAAACGTGAACGTCATTCATGTCTTTGCATTTAAATTCCTGCCTTTTCCTTCAACTATCCGATGTCAAACTGATTTCGATAAATGAAAGCATCATAGTCCAAGTTCACGCGTTTATCTTTTAATTTATGCTTTTTTCTTCAATTATTCGTTACTGATTACGATATAAAGAGCACCGTGGTTATTATTCCTGCCTTTTCTTTCAATTATCACTTACAAGATATTAGATAAATTAAGATAAAAAAAGTTTCGACATTTATGCTTTTTTTAAATTTACTTAGTCTTTTCCTTCAATATAATTTAATTTTTTTCCTTCAGTTGTCCGTAACACGATATCAAATTGATTGCGACAAATAAAAGCGCCGTAGTCGACTTTCATGACTTTTCTTTCAAGTTTAAGGCCATAAGTATTAATAAAAAAAACTAATTGTTGAATTGTATATCGTGATGTTTTTCTATCATCATGCATGATAGTTTTTTTTAATAGTTTGAATATTTATATATACTAAAGTTTATGTTTACATACATTGAAGGGTTAGAATAAGTGATTCACATTCATTTTGAAAATATTTTTTCAACAACTTCACACGTTTACTCATGAAAGCTAAATGAAATGAACTTAAAACTAATTTTTAAATATTCTCTACAAATGCTCATTATGTGCATCGCATAGACCAGACATGCTTAGAGGATAATCGAAATCATTCCGAATGGTTTGAAGCAAGCAACTACCTTGAATTGCATCCCATTGCTTACAATCATTGCCAAACTACTTGGAGCCATTATTGTTTTTTAGAAATATTGAAAGGTGTGACTGATCATAGTTACATGATAAGTGGCTCAATTTATTGATTAGCTTTGAATAAGTAGGGTATTTTAACAGTTTATATGCCTTACCCTTAAAGTTTGGTGTCTTTAAATTAAAAAGATTTTTGTTTGTTTTTATATCTCTTATTATAGAAATAATGCCAATTTCAATGTTTAGTTAGATTATTTTGTATATGTGCAAAATATAATCTATATTTTTCTATTATAGTTACTTCTTCCTTTTTTAATTACTTGAACAGGATGTGAAATTTCTTCACATAAAATATTATGAGGGTGAATAAATGTTTCGATGACTAGAAAGATTGGTGAAGCTTTGAAATCCTCATCAATTAATTTCGGGGGCTGTAAAAATAGACAAGTGTTGTAAACATACTATTATATTTTATGAGAAACTATTAGTTTTAGTTTTATTGTCGTTCACATGTTATACTGAGCATATTAGTATAGAAACACAATTAAATAAATGATTTTATTTATTCTAAAGTTTCATATTTTTAATAGTTTTACTAGTCAATATTAAGTCTTAAATTATGTATTTTTGTACTTAATTAATTTTGGTTGATTGAGATTGATTTGATTATAAATATTACAATTCTTACAAATCAAAAGCAATCTTGTACTGATAAACCAATAAATGGTTTATTATTTTGCAAAGATGAACTAGACGGCTATAACTAGTGCTTAAATAAAATATGGCTCATTTCTGTTCCGCTTTAGCTACATTTCTGATTAAAATATCAAAAATAAATGCACTACTGTACGTAAAAGGACTTCATATCTATAAAAATGACTTCATATCTATAAAAAAATTCTTTTTGCTCATTTCTTAAAGCTTCTACACAATAGAAAAATCAAGCAACCGTTTTACAAAAAAGAAAAACATTGTTTCAGATTTGTAAATTAATTTAAAAATTACAGGCTTTTTTCTTATCCAATTTATTTTAATCACACTTTTATTCCCTTTATTTTAATCGTACGATTTTTTTCAAAGTGAAACAAGCATAAAATAGGCTATTCAATCTTGTGTTGACAGGTTGGGAAAAATTATTCCCAAAAAAGTTCTTGTGTATCGTACGATGGTGACTATAAACAGGATACTGGAAATATAGTTTAGCACCCCTGGCTATTAGGAAATTATAAATTAGGAGACCTAGTACTCTACAGTTTGGGGGTTAAACATAAGACTAACTTCATTTTGTAAAAACTATTTGTTTCAAAAGCTATTCATTTAATTGAGTGATTAAGATCTTGCATTGGAATCCCATGTGCCAAAAATTAGACCGAGGAAAAGGTAGCTTGATGGTGTCTTGTATAATCTTAAAACCTTAAACGTCTTTAACTGGGAAATAAAAGCTGTCTAAAGGATTATTGTGTAGCACGCTTAGGCTCACTCTGACAGAAGTTAGTAAAGATGTAGAAAATAGGCAATTTTACTAAACAGAAGAAAAAAATAGAAATTATTGATACATTTTAAAATCCTTTTTAAATGTTTGCAATATTGATAAATATGAACTAATACCAAATAAAACTGAGAATGTCAAATAAAAATTAATTATAAAAATATTATTTTCATTATTTTCCAGAATAGATATTATGGAAACTGAAATAGTGTTAATATTACTAGTGTTTATTACTTAACTTATAAATTGAAGAAGTTTTTAATATGAAACCATGAAAGTAGTTCAAATAATTTAAGCAAACTATAATAATAGTCCCGTTTTACTTAAAAGAATAGTAACAACATGTTTATGTACTATTACCAAATAAATCAGATAATTCTATATTATTAAAACTAAAATAGTTTCAACATTGTGGTATGATAAACCAAATCGTTGCGTTATTTATTTGAGAGAAGTCATAGTTATAAGGAATTAATCTTACAAAATATGACATTTATTATAATTATCGCAAGTTTGAACTTTGAAAAATTACATTAAAGATAATAAAGTATGGTATAACTGGTAATTTTGAGATAATTTGTTTAAAATCAATACCTTCCAACAAAATGGAATTTCTGCGTTTTACAACAGTTTCTTATAAATTATATTCCAAGCACTTAATCCTTATCTTAATTAGTTTTTCGTTTCTTCTCTTGAGTTCTACGCTTTTGGCTTTTCCATGCTGCAAGTGTGTCGCCGTTTCCAGTCTGGTATTTCCACTCCACATCCACAAGTCCACATAAATCACAGGATCACATATTTCACAACATGAGTGACGTCATGGCTTGTCAACGTCATTGCAGACATTGGCTGATACCAAAGATGTTCGAATTACGAAGACATTTTATCTTTTCTATTTTTGAAATTTAAGCATATCACTTCAATTTAATTTGCATGAAAACAGCTTTACGTTCTTTGAATAAAATTAAAGATTGCATGTCATCTGTTGAGAAATATAGATAAAATGTTGAATTTTCCCAAATCGTGCTTGAGAAATCAATTAAAATCTTTAGCAGATTTCTGTATAGGGTGTTTCACATCTTGGTAAATATGCTTTCTTGTTCATTATTACTCGAGAAGTGAGATGAATATTTAAGGAACGTGACCTTGACCCAGTAGAGGGGCTTAAATTTAGATTTATTTAATTTTATGCCGTCCGCTTGTGTATAAATACTCCTGCGGCCAACCGAACATTACCAACTTTCTCTAGTTTGAGTAAAGCGTCAGTTCACTATGCATTCTTTGGTATGTATTAATTTCTCATATAAAATTTCTTTCAGCATTCAAAACTAAATTAAAACTATTGATATTTTATAAATATTTATAGGAAATTTTTTTTTTAATTTGTAAAATTCGATTTTTGAAAAGATGTTTACGAGGTTGAAATACCTAGATCTATGTAATACAAAAAATGCAAAATATATATAATCAGAAAAATTAGTTTTAGAGTACCTAAAATGAAATTTGCTAATGCTTGTGATTTTTCCAATATATAGCAAATAACGTTTCTTTATTGTAGAATTTTTATTTTTAAATAAAAATATATAGTTGAAAGAAATTTTTTTTTTAAAAATCTAAAAAACTGTTACTATTAAATGTAATTAGTAAACAGATTTTTCTTTTATTTATGAATATTCAAGATTTTCTACTTGCCCTTTCTTGAAGAAATGCTTATTAATCATAGTTAAAAAGAAAATACTTTGTTAATTATCGTAGTCAAAATTTGTCGTTTCAAAATTTCTACATTGAAATATGTAGTAAAATTTTAGATTCATATGCACCTATTCAGATACAAGAAAGAACAAGAGGATGATAATATGTGAATGATAGTTATATAGTGTTATAGTAGAATTTAATTCTAGACAATTGTAAGATTTTTAGCCACTTCCCACACCCAAATGAGTTTAAAGAAACGTAACGAAATTATGTTAAATGTCGCAAACACTGATATATTTTACCTTGCGACTAAAACTAACTTTCTAATAACAATAATAATAATTCTTACTTTTTTTAAAACATTTAAAATATTGAGCGAGAACATAATTTAAAGTAAATAAAGTAATAATTTTAAATAACAGAAATGATGGAAAATATTTATATTCTTCTTTTAAAATATGTTTAATTAAAAATATAGTTAAAAAATGTTACTTAATACCGTGAAAAAATTGTAGAGTATTAAAAATTTAATTAAATTTGCTTCTCTTATGCAACATACAATGCACCTTTTTACTTAATTGAATTTTCGACATGTTTAATATTTACATTTTATATATTATATGTGAACTGTATACGATTCTGTTTGCGAAATGTGATTCCATATTTCTGTTTTCCTTAAACTTGTTTCTTCGTAATACTTCTCCTAAATCCTGTTTTTACCGTTAATTTAATAAAAATTTTAATCTAATAATAATAAAAACTGTATTTTATTATTTAGTTGTTTTATTAATATATGCTGTTTTATATTTTGATATTCTGACAGTTAAATTATTATTAGCATTGTATTTTTATTTTTCTTAGTAACCATAACAGTTATCAATCGTTGATGAGGATAAAAAGAGAAAAAGGAGTATTATTTAGAAAAATTAATAGAAAATATATTTAAGATAAATGCTGTGAATAGATGAGTAATTATATGTTATAGAAAATTTTTGGGATGAACTAATGCTCAAAATTTAAAAAAATTAATTATTTTTTTTTACAATAAAACTGCAGGTATCATTAAAAAAAGATTTTGATGATTTTTATTGAGATACATGGTTTTATAAAAAGTTTTGATGGCATTGAAATATTTACATGAGATTTAGATGACAAAATTATTTTGGTTATTAACTCTTTACTTTGTACAGATAGCAAGTATATAACATGGAATTTTTTGGTAAATGATTTTTATGAAACCTCTATTTTATGTCTTACAACCTTCATTTGTTCCAAATTAGTTATTGTATACAACAAATATGTCAACTGTAAAAAAAATTTCATTCTATTTTTTTCTATTACTTTATATACATATTCATGTTAAATACATTTTTACTAGTTTCGAGCTAGTTTAAACATAGTTTTCTACAAGTGCATTTCAGCAGAAAAGCATTCTTAAATAGTTAGGCTGAAAGAAAATGTATACCAGAATCATTAAAAAAATATTTAATATCTTTTTCTACTATTGTATTGATATTTTAAATATACTGCTGTCCATTGAAATTGCAGCAACATGAAGCGATGAAAATAAAGAAGGAAATTTATTATCAATAAAAAAGAATGATGGCAAAATGATTAAGCAGTTTCGGAGCTTAAAAGGAGTCAAAAGTAACATAAAAAGCTTCTGACAAAAAAAAAAAAATAAATAAATAAAAAATAAAATAAATAATTAATTTATATACCCCATTATTTTTAATATATATAATTACTTATAATCGATATACGTTACCATAAATAAGATAAATTACTAGGTAGTTATAATATCTGTGTAGCAACTGTATTAATACAGCAAGTATAACTGGTAATAAATTGTTTTATTTAAATCTTAATTTGTGGATCATATCTCATTTGAAAAGTTTCTTTTAATCAAAATTAGTAGTTCTCAGATATTTACGCATTTTTTTTTTCATTATTTTATTCCAATTTCAGTTGACTTTCTTGCTTTTCGCCACTTTGGTGGCATGTGCTTTTGGGTATGTGTACTACACCGATGTAGATGACCTCCACCACTACCCCCTCACATACTCTTACGGACACGGACTCTACAACTACGGTGGCCTCTATGATCACGACCTTTACCACTATTACATCAAGAAATGAAGGTCTTATGGTGAGTAAAAAAGAACTAATTCATTAATATTATTTAATTTTTCAATACACTGATTTTAAAATATGTATGAGTGAACCTGGTACTATAAAATCATATGAAAATCTGACCTTAACTAATACGAAGTGTAATCAACAATAGTTGCTAATAAATGAAATATAAATGTAGGTTTCAGAGTGATGATATGCCCGTTTCCTAATCATATTTTAATGCTATATAGTTTAATACTTTGGCCTATAACAGACTGGAGCGCCTCTGAATAAGAGTTTAATACTAGTTTAAAATTATGCATTTTTTTACATACTTTATCTCTCTTTAATTATCCGATATTTCTCGTTTTTTGATAATACTTCTGAACTGATTGCAAGACAAAATCGGAGTTTAGTATATGTATAATGAGTGGTTGAGGATGTACATTTGCAACAGTGATAACACATTACAATGTTTAGTAAAAAATTTAATAAATATACAACAAAAAGATTTTCCACAATAATTTACATTTTATGACATTAATTTACGCGCGAACCATTTTCTTTTCTACATAATTACTTACTTAAGAGCAAATATGGAAAGTTGAAATTCGTTAAGCAAAATTGCTTGATTCTTCGAAAATAATTGTTGCCAAATTGAAAGAAATATTTTTATATATCAACCTCCTATATATTGATAAAGAATGCTTTTTTCTAAGAATACTTTTAAAGACTTTATAAAGAATAAAAAATGATTGAATGATTGATATTAAGAATAAAAAATGATTTCTTTTTGATTTTTGTTACAAAACAATTATTTGAATATTTAAATTCATACGAAAAATCTCTATTTCTTAAATTTTATAAATTTAAAAAAGAAATAATTAAATTTTTGTAATAATTTTTTAAGATAATTGCTGGCCATATTCTTGACAATATTAAATTTAACTGTACATTCTCATGTTTTCATTACGGTAATGTAATTTGTTTTATTGGGTATGCACTAGTATCGATTATCACAATAAAATAGAATTAATTTAATTGAAAAATTATTTTATTTAAAATTTTTTGGTTGTATTTAACTAAATAAAATAAATTAAAAAATTCATTGTAAATTTTAAATTAAGAAAGATTATATTCTTATTTTTTAAAATATGTTAATCTAATAAAATTGTCATTATTAACACATAAATATCATCATATAGTGACTGTGTTAACATACATTAATACTTCTAAATATCCATTTAATACTGTATGTTGCTTAAAACGAAATACTTTTAATCCAGATATTTAACCTATTTAAAAAGAATTCGTTGAAAAACATTTAGGTCAAATTTTCATTTGAGTAAAATGGAAATATCATTTTTTAAATGTGTAGAGCCTTCATTTACAGGATAAATCTGTATGAGATTAAATCTCATCATTCACCGAAAATGCATGCTGCGCTTTGTAGGATATCTATGTTGTTAAATAGAAAGTGCCTGAAATTAAACTAGAGTTTAAATTATTATCAATGCCTAAAAATGTAACAATTGCGATGGATCAATAAATTTCTCAATTGACCCTTTAATTATGTAAACTACATACTAAACTAAACTCGTTGACACGATCACCCATCGACGGGGTAGGAGAACAAAGCCTACAGTGCCAACATCTATTGTCTTGAACGAGGATGTGAAGCATATATCCTTGTGTTTAGTTCCAAAGCATGCTTGATACCCAGTTTTATCGATCCACTGTAAGGATGAGAGGCTAAGTCGACC
>JAPDSC010110691.1:206428-232216 GCA_026290005.1 Latrodectus geometricus | reverse complement strand
TATTATATTTTAATATAATATTGTTATATTATATTTTAATATAATATTTAAATATTCCTTTAAATTTTTGTTTTATTGTATCTGCTTTAATTATCAATATATGCCAATTGATGCTGATAAATACACACTGTACCTTTATAATTTTTAATCACACACCTTTAGCATGACGTATTTCGACTGAGTCCGGTATTGATCACCCTACTTTCTGCTCACCAAAGCGATGCCTACACCCTTTAGGTTACCATGCTTTTTATTGAATAATGTTTGAACTACACGCAGCAAAGTTTTTTTGCATTAAATGTAATGATTTATATTAGGTTGGGGAAAAATAAATTCCATATTTTTTTTGGTAGATAGCTATAGAGATCTATATATTTCGTTATATATCAATCGAACTATTTCAGATTCATACTGGATGAGGTGACATTTCGTTCTAAAAAAATCGTTTACACAGTTTTTTTGTTTGTTCCATTCAGTTGTAAGTCACAGGATCCTAAAATTAGAAGTCAGCAAAAAGGAAATTCGGTATATTTTAACGTTTTTCTTTGATAAAGGCAAATATGCAAGCCAGGTGGCTGAAATTGGAAATGGTGTTCATGGTTCCGATACTGTAATAGCCAAAAAATACATTCAATTTTAGTTTCGTTGGTTATGCATAGATATTTTGGATATTAAATATGTACAACGTACAAGTAGGTCCATCGTCGAAAATGTCGATAAGATGACAAAAATGGCTTAAGTGGACATGAATCTTAATAGTCTGAGATATGAGCTAAGGATCGACCATGAATCAGTTTATAGCATTTTCAGAAATTGAATCCGAAATATATTAAATAAAGCCTTGAAAATTATGTGAAAATAATGGATTTATTTTCTTCTCATCTAAAGTATCATTTGATGACATGATTTTGAAAGAATGTCTCCGAAATAATATCAGAACACTTAAATATTTGTAAATGCTGGTATGGTAGTTATAGAAACATTGATAACATCTAGTTTATATTCTGCAACTAAAATACTTGTGTACAAACAAACTAAAAAACTAAATAATTTAATGAGGCAGTGAAAAATAATAAATTGAAAATAAAACACAAGACAAATAGAAAACAAAGAGTCATTAATTTTAAGTTTTTTTTATTTAAGTTTAAAAAAGAGGGAATCAACACATACAGTTGTTCAATCTCTTTACACAAAACTTAAAAAACTTTGCTTTGATGACGTCAGACTTCCACAGTGTATCCATTTCCAGAAATCAGAAACAATATGCTCTCTAAAAAGTAAAAAATATAAAATTATAATCAGGCAAATTATAAATAATTTTCTTCTTTCTAAAATAGTTTTTTTATTTTTTATTTTTACAGGACACAGTTAAGAAATCAAGAAACCCCTGATATAAATTAATTTTATAATATTTTATGATGTCCTAGTTTATTTGTTTGATTCCCAAAGTTTAATAAGTTAATTTTTAAAATCGTATAATTCAATTAAAAAAGTATAATTCAAACAAATATGAGATTATTTCTGTTCGTAATATTTCCTTAAATCTGAAAACAATCTGATTTGAATTTATTAAGATTATATTATATTCTTTATTCATAATTATTATATGGATATAAATTATTTTAGATATTAATTTAGAATCACCATGACTTAGTAAAAGGACAAGGTTTTTGAATTAGAAAATCCCAAATTCCATCCAATCCAATATTCAGCAAGAGGGAATGGGTAATACGTTTCTTTTTCTTTCTTTCTTTTTTTTTGCATCGAAATTTTGGATATTTGAGAGTTTTAACACGTAAAATGCCCTATTATCTGTGAAAATCCTAATTCGAAAGCAAATACGCAAAAATGTTTCACAAAGGATTTATTTGTTTGGGAGAACTTATCATAGATAATGTTCGACCATACATTAAACACTACTTCTTTGAATATCCCTTAAATAAATTTGTTTGGCTGTTTATTAGCTTTACCTACTCAACTATTCTTTAAATGCTTTTAATAAAAAAAAATTTAATTTGGGCTTATTGTGACCTGGTGATAGACAAAAGTTCTGATGATCTTCAGTGCAAAAATTCCTGCGTTCGATGCCAACCATTGTTGAACAATGAAAAATAGATGCTGCGTTTCTGTGTTCTGAATGCATTTTTGTAGGAATGGGTGATTAGGAGCTTTCCATGTTTCCTCCCTTGTTAAGCATAAATATGGAACACTATAAGAGAAAGGTCCATCCGGAAGGCGTTTTACTTGGTGGACATTAAAATCCCCTACAATACTCTACTACGCAGTGTCAAAACAATTTTACCTATTTGGCTATTTTCTAGGTATTGTCTATTCAGCTATCCATTCAACACTTCTTCATATATTCATCAAACGCAGATGGTTTTGCTAAAAATTAAGTATTATCCGTTCGGATATCCTTTAAGTGCTGCCTATTTGGGCATTCATTAATTGCCGTTTGTTCGACTAATCACCAAGCGTTGTCTGTTCAGGTATCCATTAAGCACTGATTCTTTATCTATTTATTAAACATAATTCGTTTTACTACATATTAAGCTTTACCTGTTCGGCTATCTATTAAGTACTACCTATTTGGCTATTCATTAAATGTTATCCGCGTCTATTCTCCTACCATTCGTCTACTCTCGCGTCTATCCTCCATCAAAAGTATGAAAAGCGAATTTTTAATTCTCGAACAGACAGATACTTAAAGAGATTTTCTTCACATAATTTTTTGAGAATTAAGAAATTAAAAATATATAGAAGCTTATTTAGAAAGCTTAAAAAATGTAACTACTGAGTTTTATATAAGTAAGATTTAAAAATTGAGTAAATTAAAAACTAATAATACCAAGTTTATCGTACTGTAATAAAAAATTAAATAAATTATAATAATAAACAATTTTTTATAACAATTATGTTTACACGAATGAAATATTACTTTTAAGAATTTAAAGCTAATCAATTAAAAAATATCAAACAAATATAAATATTTTAGTATATATTATCTTATATTAATAAATGGTCTTATATTAAAAAATAGTGAATTTACTTTATAGGTATTCAATAATTTTCTTTGAATTTTAGATATTTTGCCATACTGTTCCGGAGAACAAAATACAAAAAACTGATAAGACATGCGACACTTTTTCTTTTTTAACTATTATGTTAAATAATTAGATAATGTTATTTTAAAATGCTTTTTACAACAGTTAATGTAAAATATATAGCAGACCTTAATTATTCTTACACGCATTTTATTTCTTCCACCATTGAGCGTAAGGAGCAGCAAGCAGACGAGCATTATTCCATCCATAACCATAACCGTAACCATATAGCCTGGCACTTGGATCACCATAAACGCCGTAGTTGTATCCGCTGTAGTAAGGATATCCGTACCCTCCGTATCCATAATATCCTAGATAGCCCTGCGCAAGCGCACAGGCAACGAACACGGAGACCAACAATAAAATGAACTAAAAATAAAAGAAATATTAAAATAATTAAATCAGTTCACCTTAAGATAGCACAATTATTTTTAATTCAATAAAATATTAATAAAAGGAAACGAAAAAAAAATTCAAAACATAATTTTGATTTTTCTGAAGTATAAAATCATTCATTTCTTGTTGTATTTCTAAATACTTCATTTGTTTTTAATTTGTAAAACAGAGATCTTTTTTTGTAAGGAAAATATTTTCACATAATTTAAGTTCTGCTCAGTTATGTATTTTTCTATTTTTATGAGACGATTTATTTACCTTTTGAAACTATTTTAAATCATATTTTGGAAACGTGATTTATATTTTTTATAATTTGTTTTAATTATAAAAAATATAAATCAGGTATAAGAAAATAAAAATAAATATTTTTTTATAATTTTTATTATTATGAATATATGTTTTAATGATATTATCCTTAAATGATACTTACTATACGAAAACATTTTATTATAAAATACTGGCGTAAAACTTCTATAACGTGATCTAAAATAAATTATTAACCTTGTTTACATCTACAATACAATATTGAGATTTAATGGCTCTTGGGAATATAATATTACATGCTTTTAAAATAAATGAATTTAATACATTACCGATTTTTTATGATAATAATTTCAAATAAATAAATAAAATTAAAAATTTAAAGTATTTATTGTTGAATTCTTCAATTTATTTTCAGGAAAACTATGTTGTACATGCATATCGAATATTTCTGATATTTATTTGCAATATTTTTGCATTAAATTTATTACATTAAACAAGCGCAGCTGTTTTTATATTTGCACTTTTTATTATTCATCAATATCTTGCACATTGTACCATAAATAACCTGAATGCTATAAAGTCATAAATAATCTAAGAAATATAAACTCTTACGTAAGCGAGACAATATAATGATCCCCACTTACTTTCTTATCCTCGTATATTAACAATTTTTTTCACAAAGAAGAAATTGTACGTTTTTATCATTTTTGAAAACAATGCAAGTATCTGTCATTCCAGAAAACTATCTCAGTGGAGCTGGAATTTTTCCTTTGTCTTTTATTTGTAGTTTATGATAGCACTTGAACTTATATTTCTAAGTTTAGGAAATTATACAACTCAAAATATTTCCATGAATATTCTTGTGCTACTACGGGGTTTCTCCGATATTACTACTAAATATATGACAATTATAGAATTTAACGACAATACAAAATAGTAATTTAACAAAAAGTTAGGAAAACGCTCAAAATAATAGATTGTTTCTTGTTTGAATAATTAATGTGCTTATATGAATCTATTGTGGAAAATCAACTTCTGATTGATTTTATTGTTTTTGATTAAAAGCCATTGTTGTATTTATTATGAATTGGAAAGAAATTGTGATTCGACATTAACAAACAAAAAATACCTTTGCATTCTTCACAATATTATTCTCTTATACATTTTATTCTCTTATAAATTTATTTTTTATAATAGTTATTATTCACTTTCATATTTTAGAGCTAATAAATTTTATTTTATTAATTAATAAGTAACAGGATTGCTATAGTAAAATAATTGATATAAACAATAGCATTTTTTGTTAAAAAGAATTCCTACTGAATAAAGATTTTCCAAAGGTTAAAGTCTATTCTTGCAAAAAAAAAAAAAAAAATTAAAAGGAAAATTGGTTTAGTAATTTTAATTTAAAGAGGACAGTTTGTAATAAAATATATTGAGAAAAAAATTTGTTTTACAATTATAGATCTGAAAAATAAGCGAAAAAATATTGATTTAAGACAGATTAAAACTTATATTTATTTAAGTAATTGACATAATAAATAAAATTATCGTTATTTTTACTCTTTAATTTAAAATGAGTGGCAAAAAACGTTCTTTAAACATAAATTTTAAACGAGACATTAATGTAATGAATACATAATAAAAAATTGAAAAATGAAAATTATCATATTCTAAAATATCACACTTTAATTCAACGATTTTTCTTCATACAGTTCTGAAGATAATTTTCAAATCAAGTTTTTTTTTAAATTTTACTATTATGAACTCGTCTAATAATTTTTTTAAATTGTATTAAAATACTTATCAGTGTTCGGCTCACATTCGAAAATCCCCTAAATAAGTATTATCGTTTGTTTTAAAAAATTAAACATTGTTACCGACACATAAAATCGAACTTTACAGAAATTTCAAATTATTTTGTCTAATCTAATTACATTTCTTTAGTTCTCGTAAGGAAACTGATTAAAATAAAAATAAAATTTTTGATTATTATAATCTAGCTTAGCAGTTATTTTCTATTTTTAAATCATTTTTACCCGTACTTCAGCAACTAACAAAATAGGTTGAAAATACATTAGTGTAATTAATGAATAAATTGAATAAAGTGAATTATTGAATAAAGTTAATCTTAGAATACTTAAGAATAAAATTATTAACCGCACAAAAGTCTTGTTTTAAGAAATAATTTTTCAAGCTTATAATTTCGAATAGTAAAAAAAAAACTGTCTTACCACAGACTGCATTTTGGTGAATCTATCTCCTTCAAAGCACAGGACAGATGATTCTGAGTGCCGATCTCCTCCGGCTTTTATAGCAAGTACAGAATTAGGTGACTTATTCCGACGAGAGAAGTACTCAAGGTCGTGCGAAATCGTATTCTGAAAATGAACAATGCCTTCAAATTTTGGAAGCATAAACAAAAGATTTATTTATATTTGGATGGAAAAACTGTACAAAACTGCACATACGGTTGGGTTTCACCATTGTAATAAATATTAGCCTTGCCTCCCATCCAAGTGGAGGTGTTACTTGATTCCTTAAATACAATAACAATACGTC
The DNA here is from genome assembly GCA_026290005.1 of Latrodectus geometricus. Lineage (NCBI taxonomy): Eukaryota > Metazoa > Arthropoda > Arachnida > Araneae > Theridiidae > Latrodectus > Latrodectus geometricus. The sequence continues at coordinate 225,890 of JAPDSC010110691.1, read as the reverse complement.
ATTGTCACGCTCCCAGAATTCCTTGCTGCTCTGACAGTGGTTTATTAAATATACCATTAATATGAGAGGAAGAAAATCAGGATATTGAGTGAAATACGAAGATAGGGGAAGAGGAATTTGTACATGGCACCAATTTGCATCCATTTCTAAATATTTTCGAAACTTGGATTATGTCTACGATTAATTAAAATTGTTTAGTTTCAAAAATATTCCTTAATTATACAATTTTCGCTAATTTTAAAACTGTACATTTTGAGGTCAAATACACCCAATTGGCATTTGAACGTCTCTGTCGAACTTTTCATCAGTTCTTTTAGATTCACTTTTAAATATAATATTCACATTTTGTTTTTCGAAGTCTGTATACTAGCTGGGAAAATACATTACTTCATACGTTGAATAATTAATAGACATATTTGATAAAATAATTGCATTTTTATAAAAATCAAATTGATTGTATTACGACATATTGTACAAAAACTAACCCTTTCAGATGTATTATTTTTCTATTTCGAATAATAGGATTTTCAGCATTCGAGATGTCTATTCTATTATTATCCAATCATTCTTCTTATTATATATTACATTTATTATTTTAATAATATTTTGAAAAATAATAAAAAATTCGTTGATTTTTCCTTTTATTATCCTTAAATTTGACGAACGTGGCAATATTCTAACACAGAAGTATAATTTGAACCTTTTAAGTGTGAGAGACAATTTTCAGCACTACGTGATTATTACAACTGTGAGTTAAAGCAGAAATGTAGACACACAATGTTACTTCCTTCTGTGATAATTTTGCTTTTGAGAAACTTAACTTTATTTTCTTATCATCATTCCTTGTAGCAAATATTGAAAGTGTTCATCACCATTATAAAATGAGCTTATCCAGCAAAATTTTCTGACACACTTTGCAACACTGTTAGTGTTATTGATGAAATTTGTTTATTAATGATTCGTTTTAATTCATCAATGTTTACGAGAACACTTTGAAAAAACTCTGTTTTTGCGATAGTCCCCACAAAAAAATATAGTGTAATGAGCTTTCGGTGATCTTGGTGCAAATATTAAAATTAAAAAAGTCATCAAAGGATTCCTTAACACCTTTCATTGTTACATTTGACGTGAAAGAAGTGGTTACATCTTGCTGAAACCATCAAAAATGGTTTTATATTAACAGTGAAGATAGAAAAGCTTTAATTATGTCCAGGTACTCTCGGAAATAGATGGTTTGGGTAAAAAAGGTATTTTCTCTCAGTATTCGATTTGAGAGGAAAAAATTACAGACAAATCTTTGGATGTATAAAAATAACTCACTTAGCTGAAAAACTTAGCTATAAAAAATCAAACTGAACAAGCTTTAGGAATAAAAATAACAAAAACATTGAAAAGAACAGATGATTCCCTTAAACCATTTGAGCAAAATTGGATTAAAAGTTATGAATCATATTCATGTTAATTTATATTTAAAAATGATTTTTTACTGTCAGGAAATGAAGAAAATGATACCCTATATTAAATATAGACATATTAAATAAGTATTGGTTAGTGTTGAAAGTCTTGTTACATATAATTATCAATTATGATAACAGAAAAATAAACAATTCCTTTTAAAATTCATCAGAATATCGACACTGGTTGTTCACTAAAATGACAGCCAACCATTAAATTGATGCTATGAAAATTTGCCTAGAAATGAGTAAAAATTCAATCCCAAAACTTATTACTCAGCAGTTTTATAGAAAAAAAAAACAATGTGTAATACGGAAAAGAATTATATATGACTGAAATTGTATCTATCTGATAAGATTGTCTGTTTTGTTACTCGACCGTTAAGTTTCGCAATTCCGAGCTGATAATTGATGGTTAATAAATAGAGAAGCAACAACTACACATCGAAGTTTGAAAGATTTTGTGAAAAAGAGAACAGCTTATAAGTGATGGGAATTAATGAAGAGAATTATTCTCACTTTTCGACCCTATATAATACTTTTAAGTAATTTATTTCAGAAGGAAAAGGAACATTCAATAATCCTCAAATTTCTAAGCTGAATTCAACATAGTAAATTAAAATATATTAGGCTGAGGAAAAATAAATCCATTATTTTTACTTAATCTTCAGGAATTTAATTGACAAGTATTGGATTCACTTTGTGCAAATGGTTAAAAACTGTTTTAGGATTGATCTATAATTTCTGCTGATGAAAATACTGATAATATGACAGCTAGCTTCGATTAGTTTTGTAATTTTGGTTAAAAATATAATTTAGTTATTAATAATTTATTGACATTTTTGACAACAATCCTACCTTGACGTGCAACATTAACATCAAAAATACTTGAAAGGAATCCATGAAATCGAAATTCTATGCAACTGACTGTTGCAGTATCGGAATATATATATATATATATATATATATAAACTACAAAATTTACCAAATTTTCTTTTTGTTAACTTTTATTTATAACACCTGTATCTCAAAATGAATGGAATAAGCAAAAAATAGAGAGTTTTTACTGCAAAATGTCATCTTTCCAGCGAGCATAAACCCGAAATTGTTTGATCAATATTTTACGAGATATCGATCAATACAGCCATCTACAGAAAAAAATAATTTTTTTCCCTAATCAAATGCTTATAAATTTTTTTTTGTTATTCTTTGACATATTTTATGGTGTGACATATTTTGATTGTGCCCGCAGAAGGTTGATATTTTGGAACTGTCGGAAAATAGCAAACAGATCAATTGACATATTATTCCCTCTTTTTAAGTCTTGCGTTTGTGAATTCTATGCGTTTTGTTTTCAAAATCAGTACGATTAAATTAACTCTCCAATTGGTTTTTCTTCATGCATTTCATATACTTTCGAAACTGGTATCTTAATCCATCACAACCAGTTTGACGGTATTGTAAAAATATCACCAAGAAAGTTTTTTATTAGTTAGATGATGCCTAATTAGACAGACGATATTTTGACTCATCGAAGTTGACAAGTCTAAATGCCACGGCTATTGCTAAGAATTTTAATGTATACGATGTAAAGTAGTTTCCAAATGACTTTTCATAAATGGCAGGCGGTATTCGCTTGTTACAAGAAAGCAAAATCTGAAAACTCAAACTATCAACATCGGCAGTGATTGTTGTTTTCTGAAATGAATGTTATTTTCTGTCTTCGGTATTCATGTTTGTCGGCGTTGGTGCTTGCGATTTTTCCGGGTTTCCTCCCTTGCTACTAACAATTACAGTCCTCAAGATCTTTGAAAATTCCTTCCGTAAGGCCCTCTCCCTTGGGGAGCGTTAAAATGCCTTACAACAGGTGGTTAATCAGCCCACTACACCATCTCAAACCATCCATTTCCAGTTGTTCGATAATCACTAAGATCGAGCCTAGAACTTTTCCTTATGATGAGTGCTGCCCCGTCAATAGGATACGGAAATCCTGGATACATAATACTTATTCATATAGCTAATACTTAATATTATAAACTTAGTTTTCATTATTTTCACGATTACAGTTGTCGCACCATGACAATTTCTTGTGCTTAGATAATGCCTCGGTAGACGCTACTTAAAGGATTCTGTAGTAGTTAATTTATACTATATTTTGTTTATTCTACTTCATGGGTTGCAGTTACTAACATCTTGAAGTTAAAAAGAGTAATAGAATATTAGTAGACACATACTATGAACAAGCATAATATTTAAAAGAAAAGGGCAGTTTAAGTAAAAATGCATTACTCTTCATTTGTTATCAAACTATACCGTTGCGCAAAAATTAAGCGACAAATTTTCTTACTATAACTCCACTTCAAATAATCTCAGAGATATGAGATTGCGAAATGAGAGAGAATTTTGTATTTAATCTACGCAAAAGCAAACGCGTTCCTCAAAATTGAATACAATGTATACAGTAGGGAATAAAGCAAAAAAAAGCTTTATTGAGCTCATGGAACCGTGTTACACATACTTATCTATACGAGAGAAAACAAGAAGCAGGTGTTTCTTAGTATGGGATACGTCTTGCCCTTAGTAAAGTGATTGCTTCACAGTCTCTCAAAACTCAGCATTAAACTGCAGAACAGTTCTAAAAGTAAGACTATTCATTGGCCAATTAGCATCTGTTTAACTGGTTGGGCTTTCCGAGGGAAATGCAATTGTGCTGCAAGCACGTGTTCCATGCAATTTAAATGAAATAAATATGTTAATGTGCCTCCTCAGAGTGATATTCTTTCCTTTTCAGCATTTGCTATACAAGAGTTGGATGTGACCATGAATTGCCCCCCATAAAAATAAAATCTGCTCCAATAGCACATCGGAGCAGCCGAATATGGGGAAGAACCCTTCACTAACAATAATGACTTCGGGTAGCAAATCCTCTGCCAAAAATATGGAGCTCAGTGCACCGGTTATGCATAAAACATTTTCGTAATGTTACTGAGATGAAGCAAAACTCGACTCGATATATCAAAGGTAATTGATATCCAGAGAAATTATATTCCCTACCAAAAGAGATCTTTTAAAAATAAAGACCTTTTTTCTCATGTACAAATTGTGTTTTTTTCTTTTGTATCCAGTAATTCAGTGAAATGCACTTTTCCTGCTAAACAAATGCCATTTTCATCTCTTACAGCCGACTACTTCTGTCAATAATGTATCAATCAAACAAAAAATTCTCCATGTGCAATATGTACCCTCAACATAATTTAATTATTATGAGCAGTATATTTATGTATATGCAAAATTCCTTTTTGTATTAGAATCAATTCATTAATTCAAACGAACATAAAATTGGCATAAATTAATATAAAATATTTCAGCAAATAGTAAACAAATTTCCATCAGAATAAATACATTAGTGACAATGTTTCGTTTCTTTAGTGGATAAAAAAATTCAATTTATATTGATTATTGCATAAAAAAACAGTTTAATTAGATTTAGATTTTTCATTCAATTAGTAGCATACATTTTTAGATATTGAACATTCACTTGTTTTCTAAAACTTAAAATACAATAAAATTATTTCATAAAATTTAATAAATATTTTATCACACTGTTAAACTCACTGCTAGTTACTAGTTATGACGAAATTTTCATAAAATTTCTCGACAAGAAGACGCTGGGATTTACAGGTGTTTACCTATTTAATGGATTCACATGAACACACACAAATCATAATAACATCAACGGTGTGTTCAAATTAAGAAAAGTTTTCTAATTTTCAAATTAATTTGAATATTTAGTCGCGATGAAGTGATAAATTCACAATGAATACTTCAACAAATTTTGCAGATATAATTTTTTGAATGAATAGGAATAAAACGTTGTAAATTTTCTATCATTTCATTGTCTTTTAATGGTCATGATTTTCAAATTAAGTGAAAGTTAATTTTCTAAAGTACTTAATCAATATTCTTAATGACTTCCTTTTCAAGCATGAGACAAAAAATGCTAATCAAGGACAGTTTATTGAAAATATCACTATTTATGTCATTAGTTTCAACTCAGAGAAAGGAACGGTTGCTCAGCAACAAGCATCCGTTTCTCAAATTACATAATGACATAGTTCAAGTTTTACTTCAAGCAAGATAAGAAAACAGAAATGAACGACTGTTGAAATCAAAATTCTCAGTGAACATGAAGTGTGAGAGGATCCAAAAGATAGTGAATAAATCAGGGAAATCTGCAGATGAGTTTGCTTTTCTCAAGATGTGTTTATCTGCTGTTGGCGTATTGAAATGCCGAAAAAAATCATTAAGAGTGTGCTCCATCATACTTTCACTTTTGTATCACATTACTTGTGTGGATACAATAGTTATGGGACTTGTTTCATACTGTTTCTTAGGTACAGACTTGAGACTCAATGGATTTAATTGCGTTGCTAAAGTGTTAGAAGTTGTAGCTTGGCACGGTTTGCGTTCGAAAAGTCAAGATATAGAACAATTCATGAAAAATATTCAGAAAGTGTGCAAAAAATACGAAAGAAATAAAAATAGCTGGAAATGCAGTCAGAATTTTTTAATTGGAATGGTGCTCGCATTTCCATTATTGTATGTTGCAATTATAATGATGACAATGAATGATCAATATGCAAATGAAGTCTTTCTGTTTTATGGTTATAGTGTGAGGAGCAAAATCATCAGATTACCATGCATTACTATAAAGTTTTTATTGCTGTATGCTTTAACTGTATTGAATTACAGCCTGATGCTAGTGCTTTTTCTTACATTTTGTATGAAGATATCCAAATTATTGTATGATTTTTACCTCGATATGAAATCCACTCCAAGCAACCAATTTTTACTTATTCGCCAAGATGAATTCGCTGATCGCTACACTGAAATTTTTAAAATTTTGAAGGAGACTCGGAAAATATTTTCCCGTAGTTCCTATTACATGTGCCTCTCCAGTGCTTGCTCAATCTTTGCAATATTTAGCACTATGTTGAGCGAAATCGATTTCAAAGTATTACCAACAACCAACATTATAGAAAATGTCACTTACGTAACTTACTCTACGTTATCATTATATGCTATATTTTACTGTGGTGGGGAAATACAAATTCACATTCAGGATATTAAAGAGGAGTACAAAAGTATGTGCTTGCAGTACAGGTCTAATTTCAAGCGGAAGTCAAATATCCTAGGAGAATGTGCGTTTAAGGAAATGATGGACATGCCGGAATTTATCCTGTCTGGAAATGATATTTTATTTTATACAAAACCAAATTTTTATTCCTTCGTTGGCACAATTATCACTTTTGCACTCATTGCGTCAACTGTTGATCGTAAAAACTAAATATTGTATAAAATTAAGCCATAAAAATTTGTTGCATGCATATATATGTATACAAAAATGAATAAATAAATCTTATCTACCTTTCTTTCTTGTGAAATTTAGCGGAAGGGCAATTGGCTGAGGGAAACTGAAATTGATAAATCTGAAATCTGACCAGATTTGAATACAACTCACAGTAATAATTTTTTAAAAGGATATACATGAATTCTTTCTACACATTGGAGATATTTTGTTTCGGGGTGAGTGGTTTTTTTCTTCTAAAGGCATTGAAAATTGACGCTTCTGGTAATTAGAGCTATATCAGTTTTCTAAATATTTAAGTGATTTCAATTATTTTCCAAATGCTTAATCTTTTTTATTCTCTTGAGAGATATTTGGTGTTAAGGATATTTGCCATCTATTTCATACATATTAGAAGGTATCAGATAAGTTTAAAAACTAAGATTTTTAGAAAGCAAAAGAATACATACAACTGGGTGTAAAATAGCATTTGGTCCCAGTACTTGGCGATAAAAAATAAATAAATAAAAATTGTAAAAAGCTTGTTAATGTAAACTATTTAGAACATATCTAGTGCGAAATAAAAATTGTGTAGTTTGAAAATAATTCTTTTTTTATTTAAACATGAACGCAAAAAAATATATTTTATTTTCTAAACGTATATTGCAACATTTTAAAAATTATTATAAGCGAAAAAATGATGTTTTGAGAATCTTCTCGGGATTATTGTTACTAACGATAGATCGGGTTTTTCCTTTTCGAGTTCTCATTTTTGACGATGAAGGGATTACAAACAGGAATCAATCACATTTCTGTGAAAATATATAAAATCACACTAAGAATTGATTGAAATATTATAAATGAAATAATTTGTGTTTGAATAATCGTTTTAAGTTTTTCAATAAATTTTTTGAAAGTAAATGAGAGAAATGAGAAAAATAAGAGATATTTATTTGAAAATGGTTTGGGAAAAAAAGTGGATACTTTTGTCAATATTCTGCATCACATTAACAACAGTAAACTCAATTATTTTACTGGAATTTTTTCTTTATATAATACATTACTAGTGCCCAATACACTTCTTGAACACTTAGAAAATGTTCAAAAATGCTCTACTGAAAGTAAGGATAAAAAATTATAGAATGGCTTAAAAATTTCGGAAAAATTTCTACGCAACTATAAACAATCAATGCTTTTTTTTTTTATAAATAAAAGTGAAATATCCCTTTTCAATAGAAAATGCGTAAAATCAGTGTTAACTTCAAATTCTTTTAGATTTAAATATTTATCATATTTTTGCTAAAGCTAAGTTTTTAATTTTCTACAATAATTAATTTAATTTTAAAAATTAATCATAATCCAAACAAATTCAATATTTGTTATACTCCTTTTTAAAAGTGATACTTTTTATTATCAATGATACTGATACAAAGTGATTATGTTTTTACATATTTATAAATACGAAGTTATAGGATCAAAATATAAAATCACATGACAAGCCTTTTTTCAAATTGTCATCATATTTGTCATTAATACAAATTGGAAAAAAAAAATTCTGAAATATAAATAATTAGGTTAACTTAATAAATATTGAATTAAAACGCACTTATCTTTCTCTAAAATTGGAATATTTGATATATAATTAAGAGTAAATTTTCCATATTTGTATAAGTAAAACGAATATGAATCGAGTGTACATTTTTATATAAGATGAAAATTTTATGTTAAGAAATTGTCTTCTTTCAGTTTCACTAATACCTGTACAGAATGTCTTCGGTCAAAATTGTAAAATAAAAGTAATTAAATTCTCAAAAACGATAGTAAGAAATATTATTTTAGAATTACATGCTGTAGTGTGCACTTTCTCTTCTTCTTATATACGAGAATAAGCAGACAGGGAAGACGTTCTTTTTGTTTTATTTAAGTACATCTTCGTTAATGTTGGAATAGAAACAGAAAAGTATACATTTATCACTATAATTGATTGCTTAAATATCAAATATAGTTTTGTTTACATGAAAGAAATTAGTTTTCAAAACAATACACATTGTTTTTAGTTTCGATAGCACAATTTCGTTGATAAAAGCCACTTATGATTCAAATGATAAAATGAAGTATATTAAATAAGCGTTTTCCAAGTATATATCCCAGATGAGAGCAGAAATAGATTATTATTATACAAAATATAACAAGGATGATCCATTAGAACGCCAAAAATCGTTCCATTTTTCTTTTATTATCTTACTAATCTACAAATTACGTGCAAGGGACTCGTTAAAGTGATAGTAGAGCAAAATAAGATGTTTTTGCTATTACACAGAAGAAACTTTTAAAAGCACTGAATTTCTCATGGTGTAATTTCAATATCTAAAGAATAAAGTTAATACAACCAACAAATTAGTTGACAGAATTAAAAAACAATAATGCAAAGTTTCATGTGGAAAAAAGAATATTGCAATTAAAATATTAACAAATGCTGTTCATTAAATTGTTTTTCGATGCCTAAATGAGGGAGTTGTTAGCTATAAACAGAGTTTAAAAGCAGTCGGGGTAGAATCAACTGTTAACTTTTGAACTTTAACGATACAAAAGGCAATTAATTGGCACTAAATGCACGAAACTCTTCACACCCGTTTATTAAGAGCTTTTGAACTTAAATGGTAGCATATACACTTGAGAAATAGTCTCATGGTGTAATTTTGATACATGAAGAGTCAAGTTAATACAATCAACAAATTAGTGGATAGAATTGATCATCAGTTAATTATTAATTAAAAAACTATAATGCAAAGAATCAAAAAGGCTTAATATATTATTATTAAAAAATTAGCGAATGTTTTCCATTAATTTGTTTTTCGATTTATAAATAATTCACTTTATAAAAACTAAACAATCCACAAATTGGTAGAATTAAAAATTCACCAATCAACTTTTGAATTTTAAGGATGCAAAGACATTAATTATTATTGAATAAAATTTTATAAGGGAAATTTTTAGAAAACGGAGCAATCTATTGCCATAAAGTATAGCAGTTAAAATTTCGATTATTTTCCAATGAGAACATGTCATAACTTCATCATTAATAGATCATGAATTGTTCTTGCTTATCGCCAGAAGCTTACGTATAATCATTCAGTGGGATTATGAATAGGTCGTTCTTATCTGCGTACTAGATACCAATATAACTTTGACTTGTATGAGATTTCCAACTGTGTCTAGTATAAGAAATAAACCGAAGCCCATATTCTGCATAAAGTGATATACTGAAAGCCTTGGTGAAAAACGTGACACATGCTTGATGGAAAAGTACTGCAAATTGGTGAAGAAAGCGATTGTCGGGAGTTAACAACAAATGTAAAAAGGAGTTGAGGAATGTAAAAACTGAAGTTTACAATTATGAACGCTTTCATGTCTAATACCTCAAGTGTAGTTATTGCAAGCAGGACGGTGCACGTATTCCAATGCTTAACAAACCCTGAAATGCTGAACGATGGCTCAGTATTACAATTTAGTTATATATTCCTTCCAAATCAATATGTGAAAATTTTAGTCATCAGATAGGAATTAATAAATTTCAGTGAACTTATAAATTGTGACATTTTTAGTTTTTAATTGAACACGCATATGCTATAAATTTGGTAACCAAATAAAAAGGAATTTCCAAAATTTGCGCATATTTACCAGCTTTTACCACTGAATAGCTGAATATTCTTTTAAGTATAGATATTTGTATACACCATCATATATCACGTTGCAAAGCATTTATCCAAAGCATTCTACACGTATTTCATGCGATTTAAATATTGAATACCCTGGCTAATCAATTTGAATGATATTTTCCCTTGGCAGTAGCTGCTATACAGCAAGAGTCAGGTGTTACCGCGTTTTGTCATCTATAAGAATGAAGTTGTTTAATAAGAATGAAAGTACCATTGACGCAGAGGTACCATCTTTGCGCCAATGGTACCTCAGAACAGATGAACACGGGAAAAAATCACCCGCTTATATTAGCGTTCTTTAGTTATAGAACCTCTGTCGAAAATGTGGAGATCAGTACGCCCATTCAGCATAATACCTTTGCAAATGACAACTACAAGACCACTATAACGGCTTTTCCCATGATGATACAGGAGTAAAATCATGTGTCGATCTTTCTTCAAATAAAATGTTGCTTAGAACCTTTTGTAGAACTGTAACGACGCTTATTCAAGTAAGAGGATACGATTCCATTGATAAAATGCCCAGTTGCTGTGATCTTTACATTTCTCTATGTGATGCCGTTAATGTCTAACTTTCTATAGGATAGACGGAGGCCTAATAAGCTACCTTTGAAAAGGCGTTAATATGCAGTAAATCGCAACACTAGTCGCTCCAACGTTGTTCACAATTGCTAACTTGTTGACTGCACTTGCTTGTTGGCATTGAACTTTTTTATTGGTTGTAAGATGATATATCGGTCATCCATTGCAGTTATTTCTTGAGCGGCCATCACCAGCAGTTGCGCCTAGGTTTGGAAGCTTTTCTAAGCTCTTGAAGTGTCACTTATGCTGATTCCAAGCTCTTCAATTACTCTGGTCACACAACATCTTTTATTCAATTTGCCGTTCATTCTTTCACGTGGTTTCTTCTAGCCATATTTTATGAAAGAATCTTTTTCACACTTGCAGCAAATGTCTTTAGTTGAGTTTTTGTACTTTCTTTTATTGTAGACTTGAGCTGTGCATGCCAACCACACGCATTTTGCATAAACTCTCGTCTCCTATGATGAATTGTTTCTGATACTTACATGCTCATGATTTTTCTATTAAATAGCGTGTTCATAGTCGTGATTGCAAGAACCTCGTTTCTGCAATTTCATGATCACCTGCTAAAAATATGCATTGTTGATTAAGTTTTGTCAACCAGTGTAACTTTTTGCTTCATTTTCATAAATAAACTCATGGCGGATAGTTACTGTTCAGTTAAATAATAACTCAGCACTCGGTAATTATTCAGCAGAGCATCATTAAATTCGTTTCATTCAACTCACAGTAGACTTATTGTAGAATTAGGCTTTTAAAAAAGGAAGATCCTCGGTTTGATCCCAGCTTTTGTTGAATAACGGGAAAGGCATATTGCATTACTTTTGGCAGGTGTCTTCTCGAGGGGGCTAGTATTTACGGAAAATTCTCACAGAGGTCCAGCAAAAATAATAATGAGTCTCATTGTGGCCTAGTGAAAGAACTACATTATTTGGAGTATAAATTCCGGTGTTGGTGCTTTGGAGTTTTCTAGGTTTTCTCCCTTGTGATACGTGAATACGACCACTATGTGTAAAAAGTCCATTATTGAATATGGATTGATATTAATTTGGATGTTGGCTTTGCAATTGTCTTCTGCCGTAAGGAGAAAAATACGCATTATTGTTTTCAGTTTTACTAAAAAATTCCTAACAATAGACTTCCTTTGTGAACGCCATGAATTGTGACGTATTTCTTAAAGTGAAAGTGTTTTATTAATTTATTTGGTCGTAATTGTTTTATATGACAATTCTAAATTAGTTCTGGCTTGTATATATTTTTTTGTAACTTTTAAATATAAAATCTGGCATAGAGAAATTTACCTTTTATATGAGAATTAATTCAATAGTTTTATTTTTTGGAATAATCAACAATTAAATTTATTAGTAATGCAAGTTAAAAATAAATATTTTAAGTTTTATTAAGCATTACTTAATAATAATTATTCTTAATGTCATTTTTAATGTTTAATTAATATTTCGCGGAATAGAAACAAGTAACAAGTACATACTATAGAGCATCTTCATTTAAACTTATTTTAGAGATGAAAATAAATTCCAAACAATAAGAAAAGACATTTTAGTTTCATATCAGAATTACATTATTTTTAAAAATGTAATGTGGATATGAACAATTGCTAAACAGTATTTGTATTACTTATATAATAAATTGTTGACAATTTATATTTTTAAATGTCAGAAATAAGTACATAGATTTTTAATAATGCAAATCATTCCTAAATTGTTTGTAAGTAAATATAAACATTGTGATTTTTTATTAAAAAGCGTATAAATTAAAAAAATGTTCAGGGATTTAAAAAAAAATTCCTGAAAACTTACAAGCAAAAATATATAATTGAGACATAAGTTTTAATGAAAAAAATATATTGTTAGTAGCAAAAAAATTTTCTTTTTATCTAAAGTTATTTTATTAGAGTTTTCAAAATTAATGCCTGCATTGTAAAATGTACTTTTTTGGAGAAAGAAATAAAATGTGCGTGTATGCGAAGAAAAATTTCTTACTAGTCTTTATTCAAACTTAATAAAGTGCTATTGTAAGATTTATTTATAATAAATGTATTCACTGCACATTAAAACAATCATTAAATTAAAATATGGTAATGCTCATAAAATATTTTACTTAAAAATAGTAAACATTTTAAGTATTAGAGGATTAATTCCGACTTACATTTGGAATAATATAAATATTTCACATTTATATAACATTTGAACATTCACATAAATAATCAATAAATTTGTTCTAATTAAATTAAATTTTATTTGAAAATGAAATATATACGTAGAGTTTATAATTAAAATTAAAATTTTAACTTCCTAATACATATTCTGAGTATCCTTTTCCATTGAAAAGAAAGTACCAGATTTTTAATTAAATTATACTATATTTTTAGAAGAAATTCAAATTTTATAATTATTGAACTATATATTTTTGATTAAACTTACTTTTAGATTGACCTATATTTTTTTTTCGTTTCCTGATACAAATACACATTAAAATTATATTATTCTTGAAATTTAGGAATGTGGCTGCCATAGATAATCAATAAAGTTTAGAAAAAAAGTAATAAATTAACATAAATATCCAGGTAAATGCTTGAGGGCTTATGAAACTATTTCTAGAAAAATAATAAAATTCTCGATTGTAATAAGAAAATCATTTTAGAAATTCTACTTCTTTGTTATTTTGGAATTACGTTTTCTGTGATTCTGTAATCTCTGTCAGTTAGACAATAATTTAATTATATTATAAAGTGAAATTATTTGTCAATCAAAGGAATAGGAATTTTTTTAATAAAAAAATATTTGGTAAAATATATGCTAAAAAAAGAGAAAAATTCATCATGCAATTATTAAATATGCAAAAAAGAAGATTAAACTTCAAAATCATTTTTTATTTTATTTCATCTTTGTTTACCAATTGATTTCCTTCAAAAATTGATGAATATTCGATTTTAAATATTAATTTTTTAAAATTAAAAGTCAATTAAGAAAGTATCGGAAAACGTCTTGATCAAAAACGAAGATAGTATATTCTAATGTAATGTATGTCTTCACTGTACTTTATTTTAAGATAAAAATTTAAATAAGATTCTTTGGTGGTTATTTTTATTTAATTTTGAGTATTTTTTCCCCTATTTTTCAAAGATTTGTTTTATTTTCGAATCCGTTTTATTAAATAAAACGTCAATGTTTTGGTTTTATCAATTCTTTCAAATTAATCAAACGTATTTACGAAACGTTATCTAATGTAAAAAGGGAGTGTTTTTGCTAATTAAAAATGAAAATATTCAGCTGGATCTCTTTGTTTAGTTAAATATTTTTATCTAGTTAGAAAATTTATACGAATAAAAGACAAGTAATTTTATTCATATTAATTTAACAAATTGCTCATGAGTCCTATTTTTCTAGATAATTTTAGGAAACTTAGAGCAATTAATAGTTAAATATATTTCACACAAAATCCCTCATGAATACTTGTAAATACAATTACCTCATCACTATATATATAATGTTCACTTAGGTTTAATCTTTTTCCAATATACACTCTTTTTTAACTAGATAAAGAATAATTATGTTCCCATTAAATATCCTTCATGAAAGTTTTAAGATTTTTTTTCAACTTAAAATCTCTTTAAATTACAACACAAGTTAATCAATTTTGTTTTGATGTTTGTAAAGTCCAAGATCAAGTAATATTTTTTGTTTAGTAATCAAAATAATGAGTAAAGGTCATCGCAAATGAGTTATTGCTAAACATTAAATCATATTCATGTTTTAATTTATTTAAAATACTTAAAAGCCTTTAAACAGTTTTAATTTTTTTTGCAGTTTGGAAAAGTAAATTGTAAGTTGAAATATTTGATATAAGATTTTTTTAATAAATATTTTTTGTAAAATTTAAGAATGATTAAGATGTTTTTGTTTAGTAATCAAAGAGATAAATAGTAATCATTATAAACATCTTATAGACAAATTTAAAATCTTTACTTCAAGATTAATTACTAACAAATTTAACATGTTATTATATAAACAATGAAAGAAGTGTAAGTTAAAAATTATTGAGGTCTTAAAATTCTTAATAAATGTTTTTCCGAAAAGTGAATAAATAACTGTATTTTAATTAAAATTGTATATTATACTTTTTGGTTGCTTAATTTTTCCAGATAAAATAATATTTTATTCTTCAAGCTTTATAGGGAAATATTTTCTTTAATTGATAACAAAAAATTTTTTTTATCTCAAAATAAAACTGCTTGAAATAAAGACTCAATATTTGGCATTTTTGAAGATTTATTCACACTGAAAAGATGACAGGAAAGATTTGGGACAAAGAGGAGTTTCAGACACTGAGAAGGAAAAGTATCAAGAATATTTTCCAGGCATCAACCAATCCAGAACTAAATCTCATGTTCCTGTACCAGTCCAATCGTTACCTGCAAGAAAAATTATCATAATTATTTACAAAAGTTTCTGAATTCGTAAATGGTAACAGTACCTATCTCCCAAGAAGAGTTATGAATTACTTTGAATAAATCAGCCAATTTATAAGGGCTTAGAATTTACTTTTAATAATAGATTCAGCATTGAATTAATATTTGTGTGACAAAAGTGCACATAGAATTTAATTTTATTTACTCTTTAAACAGGAATTCGATACGTATCAACTAAATTAAACCCCTTTAAACTTGATAATTGGTCATGAGAATTTCTATAATTATTTTAATAATAATTGGGAATTATTATTTTCTTACATTTAATACACCATAAGAATTCTCTGCTTTACTTTAACTTGGTAACATATAAGTTGAAATATTTGATATTTCAACTTATATGATCTCAAGATTTATTTGAC
Source organism: Latrodectus geometricus (assembly GCA_026290005.1). Lineage (NCBI taxonomy): Eukaryota > Metazoa > Arthropoda > Arachnida > Araneae > Theridiidae > Latrodectus > Latrodectus geometricus. The sequence goes on along the minus strand of JAPDSC010110691.1, from coordinate 209,937 downwards.
AGAAGTCAGTCGAACTTTTAACGAACTTTTAGAGAAGTCAGTCGAACTTTTAACGTTCTGTCCTTCGGTTCAACAAGCCATGCTTTCAAATCATGACATGGATATTTTTAGCGGTGCTGAACTCATTTAAAATGCATGTTTTGATTTAATTACATTTTCATAAAAAATGGCCATAGTAAGGCAAACAAACCAATTGTATCTACAGAACTTTACTTACAAAAAGATTCGATTATATAGATATATATATATAATGGTTTATTTTATTCTTAAGCGGATTTTAGAAACAGCCATGTACTTAACATAGAGTTTCATTCAATATGTTAATCTGTAGTTTTATTAATAAAACTCGATGCAGCAACTTCATTTTTCATCAGCATTGAAATGAACTGCTTTAAGAAATAATTGAAATTCAAGCCCGAACCTGACTATAATGGTACATATTCACTTTGAATGTATCTTTGTAGAAATTTCTGTTACATATAATTCTACATTAGTATCTTGTTTTGATAAACATTTAAAATGCAAAATTTTATTTTATATTGTTTACAAATTTACAATAATTAATTTCTAAAACTGCTGAAAGAAGGGGGTTTTTATTAATGAAGAAAGGCTTGTTAAATATTATTAAAGAAAATTAATTGAGAATTTGGCACTTTAGATTTAAATTAAAGACTTTGAGCAACTGATTTAGAACTCTTACATAAAAACGTTTTGGGATAACATCATGCGTGAAATATAAAAGCACTTTAAAAAATATAAATACAAAAAAGGGGAAAAAGACACGAAATCTTTGTATTTAAAGTTTATAAATTATTATAATAACTTTCCCTAAAATAATACTTTTGTATATAATTTCAAAATAAATATTAAAAAAATATTTTACTATTAAATAAAACATTTTTAGGAGAAAAATTTAATTATGATTTGAAAAAGTTAATCATTTTAGTTTCCTAATAAGTAAATGTATTTTGTGGATGCCTTCTTATGCAGATGAAAACAATATGATATATAAAATAAGCTATACATTTTTAAAATATCAACTTAAAGCATATTTTTCAAAACATTAAATTATTTGAGAGCTTTATTCTTCCGATTTATCGTCATATTACTTAAAATATGAAATGACAATAAATATCAGTGTAAGGAATTCCATTGGATGGATTAAACTAAGTTTGTCTAAAAGTTAAAGAATTAATTTGTTCCGTTTTTGACACCAATTAAAAAATCATATGCATTTTTACATTACCGTTTAGTTGTTGTGATGTTCACTTCCACAAGTAGTGGGCGTATGGATAGCCGACCCCATAGTTGTATGCATAGGGGTACACTGCTGGGTGGGTGTTGTAGTAGTAAGCATACTGGGCAAATGCCACAGCCATCAATGCTACGAAGAGAAGGGCAAAGAGCTGGAAAAATATATAAGAACATTAATTTTTAACATAAATTACGAAAACGATCATTTAAAATACTTTGAAATGTATAATCAATGTGTTGTTTACGTTTAATTCAAAAGAAGCTACAAATATGGAAATTATTTTAGATGTCACAAACTTTCCTAAATATTGCAACTTTTTAAAAATACCTTTTAGATAAATTTTGCATGTAGTTTATTCCCCAAAGTTAATTTATAGTTAATAAAAGATCATAAAATGAATTTTTAATAAACTTCTGATTATCAACGATTATGAATTAAAAATTTTAAATTGCTTATTTGGCAACAATTAAAAACCACAGCAGGAACAAAGGCGAATTTTTTTCATTAATTCTTATAAATTGCCAAAAATGTTTTGCTTTAATATATACTTCAATATTGTATAATTATTTTTTAGAAGGGTGCATTTGGTCATGCAAATAAAGTTAAAAATCTTAGCTAGTATTTCGATTATAGAATCAAAATATATAAAGATATGCATTCACACAAACTCTGCTTTAAAATATAATTTAAAAATTTTATTTCGATTTTTATCAAAATAAAATTTTTAAATTATGTCAGACCTTACATGAATTACTTTATTTTAAATTCTGATTAAATTTAAAAAATATAAATAAAGGAGGAATTCCACTCGGTTAATATTAAAATAAATGCAATCACTTGATTATCAATACAACCACTTGGTTATTATTACTTTATAACATTTTGAAAAGTGAAAACTTTAAAAATGACCATAAAATATCACTAAATTAAAACTGATAAATTTGGACTGTACACGGTAGATATTCCAAATTTTGCTTAAATGAAAAATAGCTTACAAATTCCTTTGCATTATTAAAATCGCTGGATTTTTTTAAATACTTTGTAGAATATTAAGAACTAAATTATTTTACTATGCAATTTCTGCATAGCAAAATTATATGGAAGGTGGTGCAAAATCCAAAATTCTAAAGTAACAAGTGAAGAACTTACCAAGAAATTCATCTTGATTGATAACTTGCTAAACTCACTGCAGGAGGTAAGCAAACATGCCTTGGCTGTCCATTCCACCCCTTTATATATCCAGTCCGAACCAGGAAAAATCGCCCGAGAAAGTAAAGAATGTCAAGGACAATTCGTGGCAGACAGGGGGAGAGCTCTTAAGCCTCTTGATGATCCTGAAATGGGTGGAGCCCCTCAGGAAAAAGGACAAGAGTTGATCTTGAAAATCTCTTCAGATGATTCCTACGTAGCTCCGTAGGCAGATGTCCTTGAATAATCTCATCTGTCGAAATATCAAATCAACTCTTCGGAAAGAAAAATGAACGCATTCTTTTGCAACTAATTGGCTACTGCAATTTAAAATGCCAACACTTTCTTTGCTAACGGAAATGACGGTATCTAGTACGATGGTAAAAATTTAAATATGGAGCAATTTCAAAAGTATTAAGATTGTTGTGGAGTAAAAAATAATTTTAAGTCTTTATATTTTATTTAAAATAAAAAAAAATAACAATAAAACTTAGATTGCTTACATACCCCAAATACAACAAGCATACACACAAATCTCCTTATTTACGTCTGAGTTTCTTTATTAAGATTGATATATTATTATTATAAAATGGAATCGAAGTTGATGCTGATAGTTGGAAAACAGAATTTAACAAAACTGGCTTTAAAATGGTAAAATTTTATACAATTTCATGCAAGTAAAAGTACAAGTAAAATGTTTTACAATTATTAAGTCAATGATTTCTTCAAAATTACATCATTTGCAATCTAATTTTTTTTTCTGTAGAAATGAAAAATTTAACTTGTATATTGTACTTATTTTATATAAATATAAAAAGGAATTATTGCTATTTTCATGTAAACTCTTAAAAATTAATCTGAAGAATGAAAATTGATTTTTTTTTATCTTTTCGAGGATTTATACAAGCAAGAAGATATCATATTTTTTTTATTTACTCTAATCTTAATTTAAATAATTTATTTTAATTTAGATTATTTAGATTAGGGAAAAAATAATAGATTATAATTCTATTCAAATTAATAAAACTGAAGAGCTAGAACTGATATATATATATATATATATATA
>JAPDSC010110691.1:176034-205049 GCA_026290005.1 Latrodectus geometricus | reverse complement strand
TTAAAAATGAATGTGACTCGTCTATTCAAAGACTTTCTTGGTTCAAAAAAATCACGTAATTTACATAATTGAGAAGGAATTTATTCACAGCATTTTAAAAATGCGAATGCCGTAAATTACAGCATTGCAATGCTAAGCATAAGAAATATGAAAAAATTTCCTTACTAATCAATACACGCGTAAGGTCGTAGAATCTGGAATACGTGGAATCTTTTACAGAACTTCATTGGGTTATGTCTAAAACCAAGGAAGTTTTTTAAAAGTTAAATAAAAAATACATTGCATTTTCTTAAGTAGTTAATATTATTCACAAGAAAGCTAATTAACTTGCAAACTGCGTCGAAGAATTGATAAGAGAATGGGTATTTATTTCCCTACATCATATCAAACATTTGCCTTTTGATTTTAAATAAGATAATTTATGGATTAGTGACTAAAATAATGAAAATATAGAAATGAATAACACATTCCTAATTCGGTAAGATAAATTGAATTTAAATAAAGCAGCTATGGCCAAATTGTATTGAAATCGATAGATTTCATTAGGACTTTCTTTGAAAGAGATTTTTAATTCCTAAGTCATTCATAGAAATATTCTAAATGTGTGATTTTATTTTTTTTTCATCGTTTTGATTGAAGAAAAGATAACTTTAGTTTATTTTTCAATGATAATATATAAGAATTATCGCAAGTAAAAAAAGACAAAAATTAAAATTTTCATGAACAATTTTGAGTTGCCTTCAATCTAAAACCTAACAGAATAAAAAATGATACCTTAAAATGACTCGTAATTTGAAAAAAGAAAAAGCTTAGATATAATACTACTTTTTTATAACTTGTGATTAATTCAGTATTAATTTCAAACCTTGATCGCACTTTTTAGTGGAAAAATTTAATAAATTGAACAAATTACTCTATAGACATGAGTAGTTTTTTTCGAAGAATGAGAAATATTCTCGGACTGGAAATAAATTCAAATTGGTAGGAGTTGAATAAACTTGCATTCCAAAAAATTATGAGTTTAGCAAAAATATAAAAGCAATAAGCAAATGATCTATTTATTAACGAATTAACACATCAAATAACAGTTAAAAAGTTTAAAAATTACCAAATTTTATTGAAACAGACATAATAATTGTTAACATGAAATTTCACGGGGTGGAAGCTCTAGTTATATAACAAATATGCACACTTTGATGACCAAAAAAAAAAAAAAGTTTCAAAGTCTTTATAACTTTAATATAATGATTCATATTTTTCCAATGTTCCACCATTTAATAGCAAATAATTGCATAATTATTTTTCAGAATATTAAATGCATTCAAAAAAGTAACTGCCAATAAAATCATAAAATAAGGAACTAAATAAATTTAAAAATTTTTTTCACCAATTTAAGTAAATATGGAAAGATCTTATACAATATATACAATCAAATCTACTTTTGTGCGATTTTTGTATGGTAAATAAATATTTCTACATCTCTCTCTCTCTCAAACTATCTAACCTAATGGACGAAATTTTTAATAAAAAATGGAATAGTTTAATCAGCCATCTATTTTTTTTTTTTTGATTTTTCATATGTATTTCATCCCATTACATAACTATTTTGTCTGCTAGCTACATTCAGTACAAACTCAATACAATCTAAATTTATTTATCCAGTTTTTTCAATTTCCTGGTTCAGTGTACTGGTCTACATAATTTTTCTCTTTTATCGTTATATTTATCTTTAAAATAATAATTATATTATACTATTATTATGCTATTAATAATAATTATATTATTATATTATACTATAATAAAAATAACATAGCGTTATATTCCTTAAGTTCGCTTTTCTGTTTTGCCTAACCTGGGTCTAGGTGTTTTGAATGCAATTAACCTCGTGTCTTGATTTTGTTTAAAAAAGTAATTCCTAGTTATTTAAAGGAGTTTTGAGTTATCTACGTGAGACGTTTTATGTGGTCTCTATTCATCACATAAAAATTGTTTTTTAATTATGTTGGGAAAATTATTTTTATGGCTGTACTTCCAAAATGGCGTTTTCTTTTAAGCGGTCTCTATCCACTGCACAAAAATACATTTGAAGATTTAAATTTTATTTACTTTGGATAGAAAATTTTTTAATTTTGAAGATAAAAGATAAACAAAAGCGTTTTTGGAGAGTACAGCCTTCTAAAACGAAAAAATATCAATCATAGTTTTGTGTTCAAACTTCCCAACGAAACATTCGAACGTTTCAAATACTTGGTCTTTAGCTCATTGTGCCCTAATGGTTAGTTACTTCAAAATGAAATATCTAAGTTTAGGCCGTTGTAGAATGATAAAAGATGGGTGTTGTGCTTTTCTTTGTGCCCTTCCATCGGAGTGTGTGTTGGGAAATTTCAGGGTGTCCTCCTTTACGATATGTGAATACCGCTCATTATTTACGAATGGATTTTTTAAGCACATTTTTTAAAATAAAAGTACATTGATGACAGTTCTTAGTTTGCAAATTTGTTCTTCATAAATTACATATTACAAAAGCTACTACCACTCACGGTAGATCGATCTTTATTTCTGATTAAATGAAGAAATTATGCTTCATTTTAAGGTTCGTAGAAAATGTCGTGTGTTATTTTCATATTTATATTTTAGTTTGGGGTAAAAGAAATCCATTATTTTTTTCAATACTTAACAGTATTGATCAATATCTCATAAAGTATTGAATCAAGCAATTTTATGCTCGATGAAAAAGTGATATTTTGTACTAAAAAGTTATTTTATTCCTTTTTGTTTGATCCCTTCAGTTGTGAGTTACATGGTGTTAAAAATGGAAGTCAACAAATAGAAAATTTGGCCCAATGTACAATATTTCTTTGATAAGGGTGAAAATACAAACTATGTGATTGAAACTTTGCGAATGGTGTTTATGGTCCCAATACTGTAACAACCAGTTACTTGCAATTTTAGTTTCATCGATTAAGTTCAGGTATTTTTGTTGTTAAAGACGCACCTCGGACAGGTGCATCGAAATTGTAGATGAAATATTAAATATTATCAAAGCAGACCGCTTGTTAGCAGTCATAGAACCTAAAGAACAACCTTAAAACAGTTTTAAATCTTTATGCTGCTCCGAAAAGTTATATAAAGAATGAAACAAGTTTTATAAAGTTCACGTAAAAAATAATAGATTTCTTTTTCCGTAAACTAATCTATAAGAAACATCCGTAATCCTAGTGTGAAACTTTTTTTGCGTAAACTTTACCTAAATGTTGATTTATTATACAACCTCGTAATAATTATTAAAACATTTTAATTAAGTTTTGTTTCACATGACATACATTCAAAACTCACGGTCTTTTACGATTACCAAATTCATTTTTATCACTTTATAAATTTAATATATATTATACAAATTCTAAAGTTTTCTCAGTGAAAAAAATACAGACCATCACATCGACGAAAAAGTGAAAAGAAATAGTATCCATAACCGTCCTCTTTAGAGACATGACAAAACCCAAGTGTCATTGATTTCCATTACACAAATCTCTGCCCACTCGTTAATTTAAATATACATTGTATAAAAACCTTCTGATTGTCCGTAAACATCTTCTCTTTTGATAAAAGGCACGATTTTATTTCTCCTCTCTCTAAAACTAGCATTTTTATATAAAGCGGGCCATAAAAATGCATATTGCTTCCCATATTTATAGTAACCGTTGCTTTGTATGGACACGGCACTAACCACCGCTTCACATTTCTTTTTATGAATGGAAGGGAATAAATTTGTACTAAATGGTATAGAAGAAAAAGAGGGACAAGCACAGTTATTCTCATGCAAACGGGGTAGACTCATGTTTCTGAAATAGCGACTTCGGGATCCACTCCTGGGTATGCATGAGTCGATACCTATTGTTAACTACTGGCAACAATTTTACGGTTGGTTTGCATTGGAATTACAAGGACACCTGTAAATGCCACAAATTATTTACCCATTCTGTCGTTAGAAGGAAAACAACAAATGTTGAAATTATGCATTCGAGAATTTTATGGCCGTTTTATATTACGTGTGTGTGATGGTATTTTTATATTCAGTGTAAATTATATCGGAGACTTTATCACTCTTTTGTACGATTATACTGAATGGGAGAGTAGGAATTTAAGTATTTAAAAATATGAATACATAATGTTTAAGTTGATGGGGATTTCTTTTTTTATCAGAAAATGCAAATCGCTTTCGGAAATCGTCGGATATGTATTCAGCAAAGTTTAGAGGAAAACTTATATCTATCTTCGAATACACAAATATTTCTTCTGCTTATGTTATTTTACAAAAGCATATTTAATGCTGGATAATCAAATGTAAACAATTTACTTTTAAATGAGGTCATTTCAAAACAGAAATAAAATAACAGACTTTTTAATGAAAAGAGAAATATATAAAATTTTAATAACTAATCGCATTCAACACACTGTATTGGTTTTTATAACAAACGATTAATAAATCTGACACAGCTTTATGGACTGGCTGTTGTAAGACATTTTAATATTCATAACGTAATTTTCTTCTGGGAGGACATTTCATTGATACCGAACCGTGTTCACGTGTCAAAACGGAGAAAATCAGGAAAACTTCCAAGCACCCGCCCCACAGATGTGCATGCAAAAGGTAGAAACAAAACTCCCTTTGTTCAACAGTTGGTGGAATCGATCCCAGGAAAAAAATACTCCGAAAAGCATAAGGTCCCTGGTATAAAAAAAGCCCTTTTGGTATGCAAGCTGTCAATCAATGGTTTATAAAAATCATAAATAAACAAAATATTGCTATAACAAAAAAAAATTTATTTTTGCCTTTTTATTTTTTAAGAATTTTTAGAATAAGCGTTGTACATGGTATTCTAAAAATTCTTAAAAGCAAGCGTGGTACACGGTCATTATTTAAAAACAGAATAATGTAAGAAATTGGAATTTTTAATTTAAAAAAATTAATAAAATTTCCTTTTCAAGATCATTAAAGTCGGGATATTTTTTATTTAATAAATTGTTTTTTTTTTCATATTATATTTTGCAAAAGAAAAAAAAAGTTTTTAAAGTTTAAGTGCAAATGCGAACAATGATACCAATTGTCGCATTGGTATCATTGTTCGCATTTGGGAATCAAAAACATTTATAGTTTAACCGTTTGAGTGCGGAAGAGTTTTCTTATATATAAACATAACATAACAAGCGAAGGGCGATAGCGCTTCGCCGCACTCAAACGGCTTAGAAGAATCCAAATTCTGTAAGCAATCATATCTTCAGAGGGAACCTATCTAACAAACTGAGGATTAGAATTCTGACCATTCAACAAGCTTATTAATTAGAGTGCTTTAGATAATCAGTAATCTACGAGTGTACTCTCTTTGTATCACGAAGAATGTTCTCGCCAATTTGTCTATGCCTGTCTGTTGTCATGGAAACAAAACACGTTCCATTTTCCATTTCGAAGTTTTTTTGGGGAGAACCAAAGAAAAGCACCAACTTTGGTTTATTGAACACCTTGAGAATAACATAAAGTACTACCACCGAAAGACTGTCAGTTCATAAAACTCTTAACCTCAATTTGAAATGTATGGACAGTTGTTATTACTATAACAACCATCACTAAGCAGATTATTTGGCGGGAGATATTTTTGTAGAAGAAAGATAATATGTATTAGCGAATCTGTTTCCATAATTTACATCTTGTTATGATGAGCTTGCAATAATTTGCAAAGAAATATTAATAATCTAAAGCTATTAATTTTTGTTTGACTCGAATTTCTTGACTGGAGGTCATAAAATATTTTGTAGATTCGAATTTTTCATAGAAAAGGCAGAAATTCTTGATTCCTTTGTTTTTATTGTTTTTTATATGCTATACTGGCATCTGCGCATAATACAACTTACAGTTGGTTTGAGCTTCTTAAAACTGTTGTAAACGCTGTTTTTATCATATTGTTCAACATTCACATTATTTAAGTGTAAAGCTGCCATTCGGGTTTTCTTCATGGTTTTAAGACTCTTCATGTTCTTCGAAAAGAATTATGGGAAACAATAGCAATAATTCCATCAATAATATTGGTAAAATGATTCAAGTTTACCAATAAATTCTTCGAATTACCAAAAATACTGAAACATCATAGTATTTTGATTAACCATAGTTTTGTGATTTAGTTTTTATATCCTATTAAAAATTGTTTAATTAATAAATTTGCATTGTACAAACAAAATTTCAGTGTTTCACAACATACAAATTTTAATAGAACTTTTTGTCTTTGGAAGAAATTTTTTTCGCGTCCTGTAATATTTAAATGTGAATATGATTTCTATATTACTTGCAAATGTTTGGAGTTTCACTATTAAATAGAGGATTTATAAAGACTAGAAAATCATTGCTATTAAATTTCTGTAGCTCTCTTTTATGAATAAAGAATTAACCAAAATGAAATACGCAGACATTCATAAATAAAAATAAATAAATATTATTGGCGTTAACTCAAATATTTTAACTGCATGTGGTAATGAGAAAAGATTTATTAATCAAGTTCATATCAGAATTACGTTAACTAAGCAGTGACGTATCCTAACACTGTATCATTCAGTTCAACAGTTTGTGAGTTCGATTCCCTCTTCAAGAATGAATAATTGTAGTGGCTCAGAATACACTTTGAACTAAAGTCCCTAAAGAAATTAGCCCTCAAGATATGCTAAAAGCGACTGCAGACAGGTAGACAAATAAAACAAACAAGAAACTAAAAATGAGGGTGAGCATGTACCTTCAATAAAACAAATTTTTACCAATCATTAGATACATTGATAGTTCCAAAATTAGTCCAAGCATTAATAATGTAACATTAATCTTAACCTGAACATGGTGATACCAACTATTAAAGACGAGTTTACCTAACTGAAGACACATTAAAAAAGTATCAAAAGAGAATTGATAACAGATTGTATTCTGAAGAACATGCAGATGGTATTCACATGGAAAAAAAAATGTATTTCGAAATCGAATATCCAATTATTAATAATTATATAAACAATATGAAGTTGAACATAATTTCATATATAACGCGTTTCTCAGGGTTGAATCTATTTGATTAATGGGGTTATAATAACAGAGCCTTTCTCTCGGTCTGATAATACTTAAGCCAAATATTCACGTGAGGAAATAAGAACAGAAGTGAAATGATTCCTTTTCCATCAATCATTTTCTCTCGTCATCATTCATCTGGAGGTAGTGATACGATTTCAATGGAGAATCGAATCGAGCATCCGAGATTCCGTACCAGGATCCCGGTTGCTCCCCAACCGCCCATATTTCAAGGACGACGGGGAGCGACGATGCAGGATGCTAAGAGAATGGCGGCACATCACGCGAAATTCTGCAAATCAGGTAGTTATTATTTTTTTATTTTACAATTATCTTGCGTCCGAGGGTGTGTCCACGGATGTATTCGTTTGCGCATTTTAATGGCGGCCCTGGAAAATGCGAAGAACGAGGGAAGAAGAAAAAATTTTCACAGAAATTGTCACACAGTTTGGATAGATGTTGTAATTTACAATTAAAATAAATTAACGTTCTTTTGTTTTTTATAACTTGTTGATAAAGAAAAGCTAAGCTTCTCATTCAAAACTGTGAATAAGTAATTAATGAAAATTCTATAACTAAACCTTTAGATTTTATACCAACAGATTTTTATAAAAAAAAATATCCTTTCAATTTTATTAATCATGATGAGTTCAATGTGATTAAAATAATTGATTTTCGATGAAAATGTAATAGATATTTGAAATGTATGTTAATTATGTTAATAAAGGAATGTTCACTTTAATGGATACATTTGAATGTCTATACATTTATACACATCAATTAAAATAAACTAAATTTTAATTCTATGTCATTCTATCCATCATTAGTAGCAAAATAAATTTCAAAAATTTGGATTTTTCCTCCTCTTCTTAATGTGAGGTTTTCCGTCTTTGCATTAAAAACAATAAATATATAAAAAGTTGTTTACTTAGATTCATTAAATTTAATAATTTAATTAAAAGGATATTATAAATTAATAAATTTGGAACATATTTATAAAATTAATTAAATATATTAGGTTGGGGAAAAAGAAATCCATTATTTTCACGTGAACTTTATGTAACTTCTTTTGGATTCACTTTGTAAAAAGGTTTAAAACAGCTTTCATGTAGATTTTTAGGTCTTGCGCGTTACGACTGCTGACATGCGGTTAACTTCGATCATTTTTGATATTTTATAGACATTTTCGACGATGCTGTATCCACATGCGAGGTGCATCTCTAACATCAAAAATACCCGAACGGAATCGACGAAACAAAAATTGTACGTAACTGGTTGTTACAGTCTTATATAGGACGATAAACACCTTTCACAATTTTAGCCACCCGGCTATCTTTTTCGTCGTTACAAGAGAAAAACGAAAATGTATCGAATTTTCTGTTTGTTTTCTTCCATTTTTTAAACCTTGTACTCGTAATTGAATTAATCAAACAAAAAACCGCAAGAGGATATTTTAGTGTCAAATGTCAGCTTTCCAACGAGCATAAATCTGAAATTGTTTGATATATACATCACGAGATATCGATCACTACAGACGTCTACCGAAAAAATAATGGATTACTTTTTCCCCAACCTAATATATTGCGTGCACATTAATTGCATAGGATAGTTTAATCAACATTCAAACTAATTACGTCATTTATTCTTATAGAAGATTGATAAAAACGGTAAATATAAGTATAATTAATATAGTGGAGAAGAATTATTTAATTAAATATTTAAACACCACTTTTATATTTCGAAATCAACTCAGTAAATTTCTTGAGTCCTTTTTCAAGCCATGTAAATTAAATTTGCTTATATTCATAAGAAGTTATTCTTCTATACTGTTAGCCAGTACATCAAACGAAGGATACGATAACTTGTGAAATTTATCCGGAAAGTAGAAGTAAGAGTATAATTACAAATAATTACTTTTCCAACGCATTCGTATAAAATTGATGAAAGACATTTATAATGTGAAGAAATTTTATAGCAGCTTTTTCTACAACCACATATTGCATTTCAACCTTGTTGCCTAATGAAAAATGTAATATATATTGGAAGGAAAGCTCTTTACTCGTTTTAGATTTATATTTTGCTAGAGTCTAAATTCTAAACTCGCAAAATTACGGTTTATCGCAATTTGCTCTTGGAATTTGCTTACTGTCTATATGATACTTGATAGACATACGAGCACCATCATATTTCCACGTACTTAGCTAACAGTTAAGATCTAACTATTAATTAGTAGCTAAGGCAGAAAAGTGACAATTTATGTCAGTAATTAAGAAATAAAAACCAAGCAAAAGACCCCTTCAAGGACTTGACCTACCACCCCCAAATTTATCATTTCCCTTGGAGGACACTGCAAATGCTTTCTACTTAACGTGCCCTAGCCACCTTTAATGAACACAGTAGACCTTCTATTAAGTCGAGATTCGAATTTACTATCTTCCGATAATGAGAATGACAGCCTAACCAACCAGACCACAGCGGCCTTGAAATGAGCATTTTAACCATATATCATTAAAAAATGATATAGCCCCATATCGAGCCCTGAATCCACAAGTCGGATCGTTCACAAGACAATAAAGGCCTGCACGAGGATATTTTCAGGAGCGGATGGTTAGTTCGACAACCATTGTTTCAGCTAACTTTGACGCTACATGAAAGACAGTAGTAATATCAATGATGAGGTCAACAACGAATCAGTTTTCCGAGTATACTTATTTGCGACACAAGAATACGTCCTACTACCCATAAAGAGTCCTCTTGGAAGTCAATTAGCACGCTACCAATAATAACAGGGTTTAAGAGTGGCATGCATAAACTCTTAGAGTGGGAAAGGTAATTTCAACCAAAGGTAGAACATAAATATATAAAAGTAATTGACAATACTGAGTTATTGTCTTGTATAAATCTAATTAAGTCGTTATTCTCGTAGCTTTTATTTACGTTTACTGCTATCACAGTGTTAGAGAAAAAACGGAGTCCTTATTGAAGAAGATACACCCCACCCTTGCTCTTAACTTCATCGACAGTTTTATGTAATTGTATGAACTATCTAGAATTAAAGAAATGCGACTCTAGAAATAATGAAGTGAAATTAATAAAATTTATTTACGTGATTAGAGAACGAGATGCAAGTGGTATCTTTCTTTAATCCCCCATAAGAAAGGAGGAAACCTGGAAAATTGACAAGCCTCCTCTACTACAAATATAAATGACAAAACGCAGCACCCATCTCCAATTGTTTGATATAGAATCCGGAAATACAATTCTAAAAAATTCTTTAATCGTTAAAAAAAAAAATATTACATGGGAGAAACGCATTACATAATATTTTTCTAATTTTATTAGAGAGTAGGTCGAAATAAAATATATGATGACAAACCTATGCAAATGAAAGTTATCATGAAATTCATTTGTTCATAAATCGTAAAATAGCGTCCCAAAGAACTTTTCATACAGAGTGAGCCCGATACACAAGTCACAAAGGAGAAAACTTGAAAATTCTTTAAAACCTATCATGACAGGTGTGCAAGGAGGATGTGCGAACAGAAATTGCATCGTGATAGGTGGTATGCATGGGAGAAACAGAAACGCAATATCTATCTCCCCCTGTTCAAGCCCAGCTGGAAACCGAATGGTAAGCACTTAGGCCTTCTATTCGACAGATTATAGGTTTGAATCCCATCACTAATTTGGATGTTAATAATGATTCGAAATCCACTTTAAACTATGGGTCTCATCTTAAGTCCTCATGCATATAAAATAAACTTTAGAGTGACACACAAATGAAACCAACCTCTTTCCCAGCATAATCATCAAATCCACTCACATCATATTTTAATAATTTATACAAAATTAGTTAAATTGAACACATTTGGCCAAACTAAAATTACTTATAAGGCATTTTGACAGCGCATTTTACAGATCAATATGTCAAAAGCATCATAAGAGAAAATACAATATGATTGTATTAATTTCATCAGGAAGAGATAAAACACAATAACTCTTTAAACTCTATAAGATTTTTTTAGAGGCTTTGTGAATATTTTTTTGCGAAAATTAATTTTAATATTTCTACGCAAATTTCCTAAAAATTCGCATCAGATATGCGGAGTTTATGTCTCTCACAATTTTATAAATATTAATATACCAGCTCATAAGACGATTGGTGTATAAAGCTTTAAAATAATTCGCAATAGAATATATGATTTTCCTTAAAATAAACACGAATTAAAAATTTAATACGAACACAGAAACAGGAAGTCATAGTAAATAGAAAGACTATTCCATCTTAAATGGATTTAATACTTGAGTTACGCGAAAACTTGAATTCTGAACATAAATTCATTAGTAATATGCAAATTCCTTTGATAAATTAGCACAATTCTAGTTTGCACATTTATTAGCGAAAAATCACTATTTTATTGCATAATTTTATTACATTATTTTAATAAATTGCTGTAATAATTATTTTCTGTAAGTATGTTTGTGTTTCTAGTTTTATATTTTACTAAAGGGACAAGCTCATTTTCTCATGCCATTATTTCCGGTGAAAAACGTAGTTGTTTCTGATTCCATCTGGTGTACTATTGTTAAGCCAAAACCACAACACCCTCAATCCTCACAAAATCATGAAACAGAAGGAGATTCGCCAGAAAATCCTCCTTAGTCCTAAGCACAAAAGGAGTTGGGGACAGTTGACACCGCATTTATAATAGGTAAAATAATTCTTTGTGAAGTGTTTGCCATCAAATTTAAAGCCACATAGATGCTTTCGGTATGCACACCTATCTGAGTGGATATTTGAGAGTTTTCCAGGTTTCCTCCTTTTTCACATGTGAATACGTCTTACTATCTATGATGAGTCCTTCCAGAAGGCAAATAAGTGGTGGACATTAAAATACCTCACAACAAACTTAGACCACTAGGCGATCCACAAAGTGTTGTTAAAAATGTCTACCTTCTTTTGCCTTGTGGTAACACAGCTCTCTTCGGAGCATGAAGTCCCAGGTTCTATCCCCGTCACTGTTGAACAACGGGAGGTGGATGTAACACTTAGGCCTTCTGCATGCACGTTTGTTGGATTAGGTGTTAGAGTTTTCGAGGTTTTTGTCTTCCCGACTTATGAATACCATATATGAAAAGGTCCTTCCGCAAGGCAAAGTGTTAAAATATACTTAAAAAAAAATAAATAAAAAAAAAATAATTTCACGATGGAAATATAGAAAAAAGAAGAAATCCGTCAAGTAGATATTATTTTTGTAGCTGTAAATTTAATGCTTTAATGAAAGTTAAAAAAATTAAATAAAATAAATAAATAAATAAAATAAAATAAAAACCCCACCCGCTTTTGTTTTTGAAGTGAGCAAAGCTACGGAACGTTGCTTCATTGTTTGAATTAATTACATTACGAGGTGAAAAACTTTACAATGTGAGTTCAAATCCACTTTAATTATTGTTTACGTTGATTACGGTGTGATCGAAAATTCGAAAAAATATTTTTTCACTTTAATAAATGACTAATATTATGATGCAAGTTTCCGTTTAACGTTTCAAAATTAAAAACAAGATGGAAATTTGATAATCAAATATATAATAAAGATTTTATTTATAAAGGTCGTCAGTATAAACGAAAGAAAGGTAGAGAAAAATATAAAAGTTTGTATGTATTTCATGAATTGGTTATGTCACAGAATAAAGAATCGTAATGGGTCCCCTCTCATGTCGATACGTTGGTGATATGGTGACAGATCGCATGTTGGTAATATGGTTGGAATCTTCATCCTTCGTCTGTTCGTGGAACATGCTCGCACAAACATTGCAATGGATCTCCTCTCATGTCGATATCCATGGAAATGAGAGGGCGGATGTCCTGGCTAAAAAGACCGCTGCTGGTCCATCTCCAACTGATGCTGCCCCCACCTACACTGCGTTGCATTCTTTTCGAAAAAGAGATGTCCGAACTGCCTGGAGCATTCCACCTGCTCATGATTGATACTCTGGCGGTGGTTCCATTGCTTTCAAGGCTTTTAGAACTGATCAGATTACATATTTTAGAGGTTGGTAAGAGGCCATCTTCGTGACTTCAAATTTGATGTCAAACGAAAGCTTTATCCAACCTATTATAAATGTGATGTCGACCAGGCTAGCCCCCAATACCTTCTTTTGCGTCTGGAATTTACAAAGAATCCTTGCGAATCCCCTGCCATTTCTTGAGAATTGAGGGGTTCGTTTATCTGGATGGGATAAGAGACAAAAACAACACAAAATAAAGTGGGAGAAAACATTTACATAAATTACAATTCCTTTATTTCGGCATGAAATGTTGTCACGGCAGTAAAATCACTTCTGCAAGAAACGTGTCGAACGCTTCATTAGACTAAGTAGAAATAAAATATAGCCTATTCCTGCTGGGAAACAAATGACATTTTCTTAACCAATAAATCCTCTATAAAAGTGAATAAAAATCTCTCTTCCTCCATTGTTTGCAGTCTACAGCTCCATAAAGCGTTTATTTGGTTATAGTAAAGACGATACGATATTAACTATTATTTTTCTTAAAAACGGAGTACAATGCCTCTAAATGAATGACTTTTATTTAATTCTTTAAAACACACGTAATGTTAAACAATGGATAAATACCTTTTGCACATGGTTGCGTTTGCATGGATATCAACCCAGTATGAATAATAACTGCCTTCAGTAAATATTTTATTAAAATAAACTCTTAATGAGGATTTAAATTATTCTTAGATTTTTTTTCGCTCGGTATTTACCATTCTCAAAAATGTCATTGCTCCCTTCACATAAAGAAATTTTGTGAAATAAATGAATTGCCGTGAAAAAAAATTTTTTTTTATGGTCTTTCCCTATTTTTATTGCATATACAATTAAATTATATATTTCTTGTTTCTACGTTTGAGTTTTTCCTATCCACATTGTGTTCCCTTAAAAATGATAAATATGTAAATCATCTCATATACACGTTGAGCATTTTTTTTCTTTCAATTTTAATAAAAATAATTTCACTTTTTGTAACAAAAAATTCTAGGAACACGCAATTTAAATGTGTTTTGCTTCAAGCTGTTATAAGACATTTTAACAAACACAGCATAATTATCCTTACAGGCAGTCGGCTCTATTCACGTGTCACAAGGGAGGAAACTTGGAAAACTACCCAGTTCTCATGCCAATAGATGTGCATGCAGAAAGCTGAAGTTTGCAGTGCAGCTCAATTTCTCGTAGGTCAGAAGTTGTCGCGATTGAACCTATGAACTTTTGTTCAGAAGAGCGGTGTCCTACCATTGGACCACAGTAAGTTCTTGAATTTTGCAATGAACAAATTTTGTAATTATGCATTGTTCTAAAGATATTTTTTAAATAAATTTAAATCTGGTTTAACTTAAACACGCTGAAAAAATCATTTGCTCTGCCTTTTGAAACTAATTAATGAAAATTAGATTTCGTTTTAAATTTATCCGTATTATAAATGGTATATATATTTACAAACTCTTTATAATTGAATATGCTTTTAAAATACCAATAGCTAAGGTTTGTTTATCGCTCAATGGTCATTTTCTGCACACGAGGGGCAATTATACCGAATTTATGGCTTAAAGTGGATATAGAACCAGTACAAACATTTAACCTCAGTGGGATTCGAACTACTGAATCTAATACAAGAGCACTAACCATTCGGCTACTAGCTTGGCCAATTATAGATAAAAATGAAGATAATTAAGATGAGTATAACTCAAATAATCAATGTGAAAAGAAAGAATGGCGTTGACAAATCCGTTTCTTCTCAATCTCGACAGAGTTTTGTGATACTTTGTTCATCATTTAATAAATAAATCGTTTTTTCCGAATTTTGCTTAATTATTACGTTTAAGAATAATTCTTGCCTCCAAGTTCTGGTTCTCTAAGAATGTGATTTGAATCCTTTGAATTGAAGAAAAAGTATGCACATCCATACAAGTTTTATATAATTATGACAGTCCAAATAGAACATGTATGTTCCCTAAGAAACTGGATGAGGAACCAAAGATTGAAGAAAGATTAGTCCATTTTCCGGACTATACTTGTTGGGTTAATCAAATACAAATGTTAAAAGACATCTAAGTCCTTAATTGTCAAGTTCGACTCCTCGTAATCTCCACTAAATACGATACAAATGGAGAAGAGATTAAATCCCAAGGAAATTTTAACTGTATACATTCTCTCAACCCGACTGTCTACATTTGGGTCAGGTATCGAACAAGCTAATCTTCGGACCCAAAATTTATGACTTACCTGACTAGGCTAAGCAGACCCAGATTTTTGTTCAAATTGATTCATTTTACTAGGTTCGATTGCCAATAAAATACTTTGACAGTCTGTGAATCCAGTCATGATCTTTATATGATATTCAATTATCTATTGCATCGCATCACACAACAGCATTTTTCTCAAGTGACACTATGAAATTGATTAAATTTAATAAAAATGCCTAATCATTTGCTCAAAAATTCTGTTAGTTGAATGAATCACATATTTTCAGTTTTGACTTCAGTGAATTCAGGTTAATTACATAAATTCTTAATACCATTCAGAATAAAATATGTATATCATGAAAAACCAAATCTCTTTACTAAAATATATCCACTGTGTAACAGATTCTAGTTACATTCGTACTTAAATATTTATTTTTTCCGGCAGAAGAGTTCCACTGCAGACAACTAATGCAACATACATTAAAAAAATATTGCATTTTGTGTATTCAACTAACAGGATTAAAAGAAATTCAGAATTATATGGAGACGGCTATTATGAGTGACTTTACAGTGTAAAATTGACAATTATAATAGTGTTTAAAATTATGAACTACGGTCATAAAAATGTGTGTGAAACATCTATCAAATTTTTGTTGGAAATCATCCAAATTTGTAGTTTGTTTTGATAAAAAGAATAAAATGACAATGCATAAAATTTAATGAATAAAACCAAAAAACTTTATTTTAACAATTTATTGCTTTATATAACTTATAATAATAAAACAAGCAACTTACATTTGAAGATATTTTATTAAAATTCAAAACATAGATAAATCTTTGGAAACAGTGATAAACATTGAAAAATTGTACAAGAGCAAAATATACAGATTAAAATGCTTTTGTTTTTCTTTACATTACAAAATTAACCTTGCCTTGCTGGTGGTTGGGGTTGATTAACCGCAGCATCGTAGCTAGGTGGTGGCCCATAATAAGGAGGTGGTGGGGGATACTGATACTGTGTCTGAGTCATGCTTTGCATAGGTGCAGTAACAGGTGGATTCATTGGTGGATATTGCTGAGTACGTATTGGACCTAAATTGTTATCAAATAGATGATAAATATTTCAAATTATAAGTTAATAATCTGAGCAATTTATAAACAATAAAACTAGGAAGTAGAATTTATCAAAACATAATGTTCTTTTAAATTTTAAAAAATTTTCTAATTAATTAAAAATAATTATAATAACATTCAAGTAATTATGTCTTAAGACATAAAAAGTGATAAATTGAGTCAACACACTATAATTCATTAAGTATTTATTGAACACTAAGTATTTTTTGCTTAATGGAAGCATTTATCAGTCAAAATCTATAGGGTAATATTGTTTGATTGATGACAGAATCAATTCCATCACATTTTCTTTGAACTAATCAAACAACATCTTGATGAGAACTGCTACACTTTTAATCTTCTAACAGCCTAATGTTATTATGTGGATATAGTATGACCTAAAAAGGAAAGTTGTTCTGTAGACCTCATTATTTGATCAAGATTTAGTATTACAAGGTGCTAGTAAGGAAACAGACAAATTTGTTCAGCCTATGATCTTACATCATCTAAATAAATGCTTTTAAATCAGATGCAAACAAATGGAAAATTCAGCTGAAGAAAAATTTAAACAGTTATTTTGCGGACTTTAATATTTATTAAAAACATAAAATACAGAGTTCAGTTATACTTTATATATAATCCCAATTTTAAATAATATAAAATAAGCATTTAGGGAATAAACTTAAGGCATTATTAATTTATGCAATTATTAATCTAAATGATGAGTGTGGTAAGAAACAGCAAAAATAAGATTTTGGTATTGACACAGAAACATGAGAATGGAGAGTAACCAAAATAAATCTGAATTCATTATTAAAATTATTTCATAACTTCGTTAACAGTTCATTTTAGATGTGCATCATACTAATGTAAAGAATAAAAAATTAGCAGCACAATTATTTTTCCGGAAACTTGAACAGAAATTATCTTTTAAAACAAAAAATAATTAATAGTAAAGTTAATTGCTATCAAATGAGTCTAAAACAATGATTGATATAACAGCATCTTGATTATTGAACATAATATTTTAACAATAATTTATAATAATAAAAGTATGACAGATTATCATACAATTTCTGCTACAGCAATCACAGATTAAATCTATGATTTATAATATATATCATAAAGGAATAATTGGAGTAGATACCATATTTTAGTAAAAGTTTATAATATGAAACTAAAATGGAAAATAATATAATAATGATTACAAAATGAAAGTCACAAAAAACTCTGAGCAGCAATTTATAAATTGAAAAAATAAATAAAGAAAAGAAAACAATAAAATAATTAGTTGTTATAGCTAGTAATAAAGCATGAACAAAACTATAATAGGTAAATAAAAATTAGATTTTATGAAATTTGAATGATTTAAAATTACATCTAATCATATTAATATTGAACAAAAATAACTATTGAGCAATATGATGATTAAGTTAACATAAGTTTTTTTAATTTAGTAAGAAGGTAAAAAAAATGGGAAGTTACATTATCATTGATACTTTTGCATTCAAAGAGTTGTTTAAGGAGTTCAACACCTATTCATAATTCAATTTGAATGGATAACTAGTTTAAATGTCTATTTTAAGGAAGCTTATAGAAAAGTTATTTTTACTGAACTCATAAAATATTTGCACATTGTTTTTAAATGCTAACATATGAGTAAAGGGATTTGACAACTTAATTTTGCACTGTTTATAATATAATTTCCAATTATTATTAAATTTTGTCATATCTAAGTTTAATAACTTTATTGTTTGTCACAATTTGAATTTTTCCTTTTATGCACCCAAACTCAAATCAAATTAGAAATTTTTCAGTTATTGTATATAATTTGAATAATTCTCCGAAAAACATCTTCATTTAAGACAATTTATGAATACTCTTTTCTAAGAATGAAAATTATTTAAAATAAAACATTATAAAAGCAAATTTGTGCTTTCTGATCAAACTGGAAACTGAACACAGTTAGCCCTCTAGCCTTTAGTTCAACAACTTGAGGGTTTAAATCTCACTTTGGATTTGGATGTTGCATGAGGTTTTAAATCCACTTCAAACTGCAGGTTCCAGTCTAATTAGCTCTTGTAGGCAAAAAAACGACCATTGAGCATCTAACAAACTAAACTTATTTCTTTATATGTTCTATAAAAGGAAGAAAAGCTTTTAACTTACAATATTATTGAATTACTTTTAAATATTTAGTTCCAATCAAAGTTTAAAATTTTGAAGTTACAAAAACATACTTCCAAACTAAAATTTTATACAAACTTTAAGTTTGTAAAAGTTAAGTCTGGTTTCTTTCTCTTTCAACAATAATATTTTGCGCATGAAGGCAAATTAGACCAAAACCTACAATTTAAAGTGGATTCTGAAGCATTACAAATAGCAAAGGCCAATGTAGGAATTGAATCATAGATTGTTGAACCAAAAGTGAGAGCACTAATAACTTGATTTCCAGTTTTGTAATTATGATTACAAATATATATACTACATAATAAGGAAATGAAAATATAACAGTCAAGCATTGTATAATGTATGTAAAAATACAAAAATATTTAAAGCAAGTTTAGTCATAATATATTTAGATTTAATTTTATATAGTCATCACAATTTTAAAAAAATTATTCAATATAACACTATTAAACCTCTTACCCATGTGGACTCAGGAACACTTAAAATATTTTAAAAGACAAGTATTAGTTTAATTTTGTTTTATTAACTAATAAAAATAAATACTCTACACTAAGCATTAACTACTATAAACTAAACAAATTTTAATACATATCTAATGAATGATAATAAGTAAAATATATATATATATATATATATATATATGTTTTCAAAGTCAATATCCCATGTAATATCATCTTAGTTATTACACAAACAAGGATTGACACAACTGTAATAAAGAAACTTGTAAAGTTTTTTTTTAATATGATATCATTTTATTTTTAGCAAGTAAATTTCAACTAAAAAATATTTTCAACTATTAGTGACTAATTTATGTTTAAAAAAACTCCATTTAATAGTAAAAAATATAATTAACTTAATGGAGAATCTACAACTCCCATCTGTAAATCTAAGCTGAATGACATCTGACAATAATGAATCTCAGGTGTATGACATTTAAAGTAAATATTTATAATAAAGTGTTGATAAAAAAAAAAAAAAAAAAAAAAAAAAAAAAAAAAAAAAAAAAAAAATCCTTTTTAAAAATGTAAAACAAAAAAAAGACATATATTAAAGTATTCGCTAGTGTTTGAACCAACTTTTTTTTAAAAATTAAAATTTTCTTTCATCTTGTTTTCAAATAAATTATGAAGCAAAAACATAAACTTAGCCAAAATTTTAATTACATACATATTTTTATTTAAACTTTAACAAAATGGATAACACTTTACAGAATCCTTAATTAATCCTTATTTAATTCAAGTATAAGATTGATATGAAAATGCTTATTAAAATGAAGAAACATCTAAGACAAATATTGAATAATAAAAATGAAAAAAAGGACATACATGTTATGGACATTTTATGAAATTTTACTGAAAACTCAAATCAAAAATAGCTGAAAAAAAGTTCTTAGCATATATTCATACTTTTGCACTTATTTGTCAAATAAATAATTTTATTATTATATGAGATATTGTATTTACTGTTTGGACATTTTGTGGAAAACAAAGTTTTGAGAAAATCACTTTAGTGATAGCTTGGTTTGTGATGACGTTGCAAATTCTTTCTGAATGTACAAACCAAATAACCACCACATATTTACACTTATAGCCATCTATCAGCACATTCTAAAATTATTCTCAATTGAAACTCTGAATACATGATTTAAGAATAAAAAAAAAATTCCTACATGTAGTCAAAAATCAAATTTTCAATTTAAACTTTTCAACAAAATCAACTTAAACAATTTTACTGCATTTTTTGTTATCATAAAAATTTAAGTAACAAATAAACTACTAATTACATAAGACATTAATTCTCTTTTGAAATTTACCTCATAAAAATATTTATATATTTTGGATTAAATTATGAGAAAAAAATAGAA
The DNA here is from genome assembly GCA_026290005.1 of Latrodectus geometricus. Lineage (NCBI taxonomy): Eukaryota > Metazoa > Arthropoda > Arachnida > Araneae > Theridiidae > Latrodectus > Latrodectus geometricus. The sequence continues at coordinate 184,540 of JAPDSC010110691.1, read as the reverse complement.
TTCAACCAATGTGATTGGTTCCCACACATACTGACTGAACAGCTTAAAATTTTCCTCACTTTAAGATCACATATGTGTATATTTTAGAAACAATACATATATTTTAAAGAAACTTATCATTTTTTATGATTTAAATAACTAGTTTTAAGCTAATTCATCTACTCTATATCTTATTAATTACACTATTTTGAGTAATAATATAGAAATAAAATTTAAAATTTAAAAAAAAAAAAAAAAAAAAAATCTATTCAATCACACCAAGATATCATACAATGTTTTTTAAAATAAGTTTCTTTTAATTTATAAAACATAATTTACATTTATTAATCTTTAAATATTTTTATAAGGCATTTTTTAGAAAACAATAAAAATTAATTTTATTAAACAATTTATATATAAAGAGTTTAGTTTAACAATACATCAATTTTATTAGCATTTTTATAATTTTTTTTTGTTTAAACAACATAAATTTCACTTCATTGTGATTATACCCATAACTATATTTGCAAACAAAGTTTGCCACTTTATAATGTACAAATATGGACAAAATTCTAAGACAATATATGGCTTTTAGCAGAAATTACCTTTTTCCTAGTCATTTTATCAGATGTATCACTATGATATATGAATACCTATGTAGTATGAACTTTATTGCTTATAGCTTCTTAATTAGCTTTATAAGTATTACAAAACTTATAAACTAAATATTAAACCCAAGAACACACCATAGTTTCCAGATCTTTTGAACACCTATTCAAATTGCTAGTATACTCAAGAAGTAACACATTCTTACAGCTAAGTAATATATACTTAAGCTATAAAAATACAAATCATATATTTCTGTCTAATATAAGGTATTTTTAAATTAAATTATCTTTACACTCTATGAATATTTCCTACATTTAAATTTTTAGAAATATTATGACAATGCATTTCAGTAATATTAAATAAAGATTAAGAAGCAGCACAAAATAACAACAATATTAAATAACAGATAATCACTAAAATTATCTATGATCACATAAACAGTATTTGGATTGAGATAAGGAATTGTAATTATTCTATAGAGTAACATGAAAATTCAGTGGAATGATTTAAATAAGTACAGTAATCAAGTGAAGTTTCAACATATATATTTGCATACTTTAGAATATAACTGAGTAAACATTAAAAACATTTGAAAATATATTCTGTATTAAGGAACAAACTTATACATCATGCTTTAGTAAAACTATAATTCCCAATGACATATTAAGATTTTCTTCCCATAAAGTTAAAACTGACAATGGGATAAAAGAACCATTAACCTTTCACTATATTATGGAGGACAATAATAAAGAAATATTTTAAATATATTTTCAATATTAAAATATTTCCTGTTTTTATTTGGTTTGCAGAAAATATACAATTCTACTACTTTAATCAACAATAAGGCGTATTTAAATATGAATGGAATAATAATCTTGCTAAATGTCTACCCCAAAAATATTTTGAACACATTAGTCCCCATTAAAAATTTTATTAGTGTCTTCCCATTTAATTATTGAATTGAATTGTTTATAAAGGCCATAAAAATCCTAATAGGAAAGTTTAATAGATTTCTAAATAAAATCAGCAAACAAAATGGACAAAAACAATATAATTTCACTCAAATGGGCTAGATGTGAAAATGTTGTTTTAAAATTATGTATGTATGAAAGCATAAATTTTTAGCAGTATATATACATAAATTATCAACACGTTACAATATAAATAGCATTCAGGAACCTAAGAATATTTTTAGATTATGGTTACACAAGTGCCACAGAGATTGAGATAAACTTTATTCCCAAATGAAAATTCCAAGAACAATGACATATATGTAACCATCCAATGCATAAATAACTAAACATATATACATTTAGATAGATTCAGAAACAGAAATTTCAACTCAAAAAGTTGTCAGGAATATAATTTTAATAAATTAATTTTTATTTTTTAAGATATTGTTCAAAGAAAACACATTTCATGTAGTTAGCAAGTATGAAAGTTTAAGTGACACCTTAAAAGCTTTAAAGTATCTTTGTAGCAAAAATCATAAGAAATTTTATGTATTGTTTTAAAATAATATGTATAATACCAAAATATTAGCAAGATAATTGCTCAATGAAATAGAACCAAAGTATTGGCTTCATAGAATAAAAATTCAACAGTGGGAAAAAGTATTTTTCTCAACCTACTATTGTTAAATGTTGATAAAAAATTGAGAAGACTTATATCTTTTTATGAAAAATTATAGGTATAAAATTCCAAAAATGGAAAAGTATATGGATCATAATTTTTAAATATTAACTTATCATTGGTAGGTTTGAATATTTTTTACTTTTAATTAAAGATGAAAAACTTATAATTTAGTATTTAATCAAATGTCGGCAGAAAGACATAAAATTTATCAAAAATTCAGTAGTAGCAGCAATATTCAAGAAAATAAATGGTAGATTTAAAGAAACATGAAAATTATTGTGTAGATATATGAAACAAAAAATTTCAATGCAAATAAAATTATAATTTTTCATATATGAAATAAAAGCTATTTAATATCCATAAACTAATTATAAACATTATATAATATAGACATATATAAAAAGTAATACTTTAATTTTGTAAAAAATATTTTTGATAAAAGTATACTTGCAAAAAGTTATTTTAATCATTCATTGCAAAATCTAATAATTTAAGATATTAAATTAACCAAAATTTTATAGCAAAAAATAACATGGAGTTACAATTATCATTTTACTGTTACATGAAATAACAGAAAAAGTGCTAATTAAATATGAATACAGGATAATTTGAGAAAAAAATTACTAATTTTGTAACTGAAATTGAAAGCATTTTGGCTATTTGCAAAGATAATAATTCAATAGCATATTCTTAAAATTTGCACAATAATTTTTTTACAAAGCTTGAAGAAAACATGTTCATATATTTGAATTTAACATAAACAATAAGAAACTTTAAAATTATTACCAGAATAAACTGTTACTCTTGTTGGCAACACTTGGGGACCTCTCGAAACATACTCATGATTTCGCAGTCTGTACCACCAACCTCCACCAGAGCAGAATAGTATAGTAAGAAATACCAATAACCTTAGGTAGAAAAAAAAATATTTTCACAAACTAAAAGTAATCATAATAAGTAAATTTCTAAATAAAAAAAATAAGATATTAAAAGTAATAAATGTACAAATAAATCTATTGAAAAAAGAAATAAATGTCACCAGTTTCGGTACTTTAGAATTTAGTAAACTGATATGTCTTGAAGTTTGAGTCTTGGAAACAAAAAGTATTATAACTAATAGGATTTATGTTATATTCTTATATTTTTAATTAACTTGAATTATAAATCAGTGGATAAAAGGTCTACAAGTACATTTAGATCTGGAAGCGGCAGGAGAAAATGAATATCGAACTAGTATAACACTTTTATCAGTGATTAAAAGTAGATATGAAAGATTTGGTAATGTTTTTATAGACAGTTTCACAATTTTTAATGAGAATGATTCTGAAAAATGGAATTTTTGTAAAATTTTCTTTTACTAGACTATCTATAGTACTCACTTTATAATGGCAAAATAGAAACAATTTCTACTGGTTTAAGTCAATTATCTACTCACTCAACATTATTTAACAGAATTATTGATCAGTTAATTTCTGTTTAGAAAATATAAATACTGTTTAAATTCTTAACATTAAGGATCCATTTAATTCTACTTCTCTCTGCTTTGAGTAGAAATGTATAGCAGCATTATACATAGTAAAAGAACAAATCTCTAAACAAAAATATGCATGAAAATTATACAAAAGCCTTTTAGGAGTTTGTAATGTTCAGTTTTTGCTCAATGATAATTTTTTTGCACAACAACTAATTAGAACAAGAACTATAATTTAAAATAGATTCAAAATTTCCATAAACATCCAAATACAAGATAGGATGTGAAACCCCAAACAATTGAAAAGTGAGTAAATCTTTAAACTGTCAGATCAGCTATCTTTGCAATAATCAAAGAGGAAAATTGAATTAATACGCTTGGTTTTACCTTTCCAAAGTTTCATTTTTTTTTTTTTTTTTTTTTTTTTTTTTTTAGCAAAAGGGCTGATTTAGTCAAGATATTCAACTTAAAATGGATTCTGAACTACAACCTGCAAAGTTGCAGATTGTAGTTCAGAATCCATTCATCAACCTCCAAACTACAGGAGGAAATGGGGGATCAGAGCATTAACTATTCAATTTCCCCATAATCTTTATTGAATAACAGAACAAAATATAGAGCTCTAAATGGATTGCAATTAAGCACTAGTTAACTTCAAATAATAGATCATGATAAGGATTTCTGATTCTGTAAATGCCTACTAGAAATACTTTCTATTTTCACATCACATGACTATTTGCCAGTAAATCTACATAAACTCTAAATACATTGTAGATTGCCCAAATTTTTAACAGTTTTATTATTTTGTTATTGTCAACAGTAAAATATAAAAAAGGAAGTTGTACATTTAAATTTATATTTTGCATTTAAAATATGCTTTTCAAAGACATTGAAATATCACAGAAATAGTTTTGCTGATAGTCAAATTTCATGCTATTTGAGAGTTAATATTTATAAATAATATTTAAAAAAAATTTATCTGGTTAAAGACAATATTAGGAATTTAAAATTAAAAAAAATCATTGGAAACATATTTTTTCAAGAAATACCTTCTTTTAGTTTGTCATACAAACTACAATGTATTTAGAGTTAGAGCTGTGATTTTTGATCACTATGCACAGCACTTTTGTGCATCACCGAATTTTAGAAAAGTATACTGTAAAAATTATTTTTTTTACTATGAGTAAAATATTTTGATCTAATATTACATTTTTTCAATTTATAATCAAAAACTTTTACACCGTGTAATATTAACAAGTGAACAATTTTTTAGCTTTTTTTTTATGCCGTCAAGTTTTAAAATCATTAAAAGTATGCTATGACAAAAAAAAAAAAAAAAAAAAAAAAAAAGAAAGAGAATCATTGAGTTAGAATTAGTCTTTAATGAATATCATAATAAAAAGTAATTTTTTTCAAGAAAAATGTTCATTTAGTTTGTCATGCCAGCTATTTATAGTTAGAGTTAATCTGTAATGAATATATCATGATAAAAAGTTAAATATAATACTATTTGTCAATTTGCTGTGAGATAGCACATTGATTGGCTATCTCTTTACATAAAAATGCCATTAACTTTTGCCACTTGTAGAACTGAAAGAGGAAAAGCCTAGCAACCAAGTATTAATTTAAAAAAAAAAGGCTTAGGTTTTAAAATTTGGTACTACTTTTTGGGTTATTAATAAATATTATTAATAAATTATATTATTAATAAATAAGTTTATTAATAAATATTAATAACATTGATATATTGAAATTCAAATGGATTTTTCAATAAAACAGCAATTATTTAATTGTTTTTGAAATAAAAAAGTTAAAAGCTCTAATATATTTTATACAAAAAATAAAATTTTAATAAATAATTAATTATTTTTAAGTTAAAAAAAATACTTAATTTTACTGAATAGCAATTTTACTTATATTTTCACAAATTATTATTTAATATTCATATTTTGATAGTTTTGTATATGGTTGAATAGTTAGGTTGATTGTTTTGTATATGGCTGAATTCTATTTTTTCTCATAATTTAATCCAAAATATATAAATATTTTTTATGAGGTAAATTTTTATCAAAGAAGAATTAATGTGTTATGTAATTAGTAGTTTATTTGTTACTTAAATTAGTATGATAACAAAAAATGCAGTAAAATTGTTTAAGGTATCCACCTAAATTGAAAAGTTGATATCAGTATTGATTGAAAACTGAAATTTTTATCATAGCACAAATGCTTGATCACTAAAGTGATAAACATAAAATATTTAAGTTAAAGACACAAAAAACAAAATAATTGTCAATAATTTTTGGTGTTGATAATGACTTCTTTTTATCAATAAATTTTTAAAGCATAAAGTTTAGAAATTAATATTTAATCCTTTTAAATTTGTTAAATTTAAGTAATTTCTTATAAAAGAAAACTTTATTATATTGGGAATTGATAAAGGTATTTTTAAAAGAACTATTTAAAATAGACTTCCATTAAAAATAAATAAAATTTAAAAATGAAAATGAAACCTATAAGAAATTAAAAAGAACAAAGTGATAAAATTTCTCCAACAAAACATAATCGGAAATTTTATAAAAATATTATTTGACATTTATATTTATAACTTTTAAATTACAAATGATTAACAATTCTGCCATCAAATACAAGCAAAGGAATTTAGTAAAATTTAGATTACAAATGAAAAACATGCAAACTTAACTTATTGACTATATTTTCTGACTAAAATAGAGATAGGGGGAAAAAAAAAAAATGAAAAGAAAATTGTAGCCATTGTAAATTATTTCATTATGTTAAATATTTATTCATTAGATTTGCATTAGTGTTTCATTTAAAAATAATGTCTCTCTCAGGGAAGAATGCATTTTAAATATAAAATCAATATTTTTTAATGTTGACAAATTTAGCTATTGAATGGTTATACAAGGTTACTTTCTTCATTCCTCTTCGAATACAATTTTTTTAGCTTCAAAATATTTCTGACAATGATTTAAGATCTGAAAACAAATAAGCATTTTTATACTTAAGACTTCACAAAGATCAGTCCTCAAACAACCCAATATAATTTCAAAAGCATACATGCTTCCTTACATCTTGACACAGACCATTAATCATGACATACAAGGGAACAAGTGTACATTTAGAAATATATTAAATTCACATAACAATAGTTCTATGGACATACAAGAGAATATGTATGTGTTTAGAAATATATCTGCACAAGAACCACCAATCAATAGCAAATTCTACAGATAATAAGTTTGAAGTATATCTATATGTAGACCACTAATAAGTGGATAATTCTTCAGACATATAAGGGAATGTATATGCATTTAGAACAGAATCAAAATTTGCAGGTTTCCATAAGATTTTACAATCAATACCTTTGAAACATTAAAATAAAGCTTACCAAAAATACCACATTTGGTAAAATGTCATAGCAGTAGATCGGCAACAATGTATTCCACAGCAAAATTCGTAAATCTTGCAGCTAAAAATTATTCAAATAAAATCATCATTATTGATGCAATAGTCCAAAATAGCATAATAAAACACAATATATTTTATTATTTACTACAATGCAGATTTAAAAATAAAAAAAAAAATAAATAAATAAAAAATTTATATAGAAATAAAATTAATTTTTCAAAGTAAAACAACAAGATTTCAAAAACATTATTACATCAATATAGATAGAAAAATAACAGTTTTCACTTATATAAATCATTCAATGCTTTATATGAGGACAAAGTAATTCTCCTTGAAAATAAATATGAATTTGATGAAACTACACACATAAGTTACTGTTTTTACAGATTAACATCAATGTACAATGATTTTTTACACCAAATTTGATATAGAAAAATGATATTGTTCAATGAATATGGCAAGATAATGCAATTAGTATGAAAAAAACATCATAAATAAATATTAATTTCAATATGAAAATTACTGTGTACTTTATTAAAAAATCTCAAACTAAGAATGTATATATTTATGTATGAAACATTCAAAATACTAATAGTTAACATGAAACAATGTACATTATCAAAACATATCTTATTATGCATATGTTACCGTGAAAGACCGAAATCAGAGAATGTCGACATTCACCGGTGAATGTCAACACATACCAAAAACGTTGGTGAAAGACCGTACAATTGATTACATTTCTTGCACTTTCGGACCATCGCCGGTATATGTCGACAATCACAGACAAGCTTTGGTGGAATTTGAAAAGATGATTAAAGAGCTCGAAAAGGAGATAACAGAACGCAACATCAACAAAGAGGTGCGGCCTAGAGCACGTTGTGTTTTGCTGGAACACAAGGTCAACAGAGAAGCGAAATTCGATCCCAAATTCTGCTGAGTTGAGCTTATGATGCAAATATTTCTTATACTCTGGATTCTGATTGGTCACTCCTCCTTTCTAAGAGAAGCGATAACTTACGTCACACATGTGACGTTTTTCACGCCTGAAATATTGAGATAAGAAAATGCAAATCTGCATTTCTCCTCTCCGGATACGGAGAGATGAAACGCATATTCAAGATTCACCATTAATGCATTGTGGATGTCGACATTTGCCGGTGTAAGTGAGAAATGAGGATATCTAGCAAATATTTCGGACATACACCAAGCGACTACGTGAATGTTGACATTCACCAGCGAATGTCGACATTCTCGAGATTTCAGACTTTCACGGTAACACATACATAGTGTAACAACTAGAATGGATAATATTAGAAGCATAGTAATCTAGGAAAATTTTTGCATTATATGCAAAATTAACTTTTGTTTTCAAATTTGCTA
>JAPDSC010110691.1:149039-176024 GCA_026290005.1 Latrodectus geometricus | reverse complement strand
AGAAATATAATAATTCACAGTAAGCATTTTCAAAAGCTTTGACATTGTGCCAAAAGCTGGAAAGCAGTTAAAAGGCATTTCTCTCAATATCTATCATGCAAAATCTTTCTGGAGGCAATTTTATTTTTGAAAAAAATAGTTGGCTATATTCCCTGTCGCAAAGGAAGATGCCTGGAAAAATCTCAAGTAAATACTCCCACAGATATGCATCCAAGGGAACAACATCGATCTCTTATTGTTCATTAGATCATAAGCTCAAATAGTCTTCTGAACAACAGGTCATATAATGGCTATTACATGCAGACCAATTGCCTAAAATTTAAAGGCAAAGAAAGTCTTAGATGCAAGACATAGTACACAGAGAATAATATGAACGTAGTTTGAATATCAAGAAATTTAGGAACACTCAATCAAAGATTACATTTAGATCATAGGACTGTTTCAAGAAATTTTTACTATTGTCTCATTGAATAAGTTTAATGACAGATCACGCTTTTGATTATATACAAAAAAACTTATGAATTTGGTAACATTTAAATTAACAATGAAAAATTCAAATACAAAACTTTAATTTTTTTTTATAAACACCACCCTCTTTTAAAAGTATTTACAGATTTACATTATTTTCAGGGTGAAAAGAATACAAGTCAATAAATATAAAATCAATCAATAAATTTAAATAATAACAGCAAAATAATGAATATAAAAAAAAGATACATAAAATATGCTTAGGTGGAAAATATAGAAATTGGGAAAGCGCACCTTTTGATAGCAAAAGTGACAAAAAAAAAAAAATCTTTATCAAAATTGCTAGTAAATTCAGCAATAGTATGAGTGTTTTAAACTGATCATTTAAATAAATTAGTCAAGCAAGTAAATTAACGGCGGATCAGAATAAAATTTTTCAATGAATAATATATTTAAAAACTACTCACTGTATTAGATGCAAACATGAATTAAATAACATTCCTTTTATGGTATGACAATGATCAATTACTTCAAAATTTCTTAGATAATTTGATATGGTGTTACTTAATCAAAACCATGCAAACTGCTTAAAACTTTAAAAAAGAAAAGAAAAAAAAAAAAAAAAAAAAAAAGAATACCTACCGGAATTGCTTTACACTTCCATTCTCAAAAAAATAATGGCACTCCTTGGCCTTAACCTAAACAAATATGATAAGATTACTCCTTGTTTATGGAAATAATAGTTTTGCTATAGATGTTATACAATCTGTTTGAACATGATTTTGTTTCCAGTAAAACAGTGACCTTTTTTTTATTTTGCAATGTATACGGAACTTCAAATAATCATAAAATTTTTCAGAATATTTGAAAATGTTCAACAACATTTAGATATTATTTTAATAACATTAATATTTTTAACATCATATAAAAATAAGTTTGTCTTAATTTTTAAGTATTTTTGAAACTTTATTTTAATTTACACTTATGATTTTCAGGTGTGAATTCTATTCAAAATAATGAAAGTGAATTTCTCATAATTCATTATATTAAATCAGGATTTCATTATAGCTTTCTAGGAAGTCACTAATATATTTTTGAATAGTTGGTTATTTTACCTTTCTGTTTATAATCTTTTGTTTATAATATATAAATCTTTAATTTAAATTCTGTTTAAATTTTATGACTATAAATATGAGCATATATTTTTGTACAGTTAATTCTTTTTAAAAGTTATGTAAACATTGGCTTTTTTTTGTCCATATACTGTCATTTCAATTTGATTTATTTCTTTTATATACAAATGTTAATGCCTACCATTTTTTTCATTTATCAGCATTAATTTATTAATATAGAATCTAAAAAATGGTTATTTTTATATTATATTTCTAATTTTTAATACTTTTTATCATAATAAATTCTGCTAAAATATATTATATTCAATAAACTAGTAGATTCTTTATTTAATATTTGAAATATGCATTCACAATTGATTCCTGGTGAATGTTCATTTCAATTTGATCTACACTCATTTTGGTTGCAAGCAACATAACAGAAAATTATGGCATCCATTTCTTATTTTTCAGTAACACACAATATAGGAAAGGTTTTTACAGATATTAATTTTTGAATTTAAGAGAAAACTTACCTTTTCGTAATATTCATGATACCAATTCAAATAAAAAAGACTTTAAGGTTCAGTTAAACACTCTGTAAACAATTTTGCACATGCAGAATAGTTCCAACAGAATTTAACTGATATTCTGAATGACTACAAATATTTAGTGCAATGGTTTTCAACAATTGTGCTCTAGCATTTTTGTGTGATGCTTAGTTTTTAAAGTGCTGCACCAGATTTTAGAAATGTATATAATAAAAATTATAATATTTTTCTTATCATGAATGAAGTTTGTTTAAATAAAAAAAATGTATACTTTAACAGAAAATTAGTTTTTCTATTTGAATATATTATTTTTTACCGTTAAAAACGGTTTTTATAATTGATAATTGTGACCTTACAAAAAAGGGAAATATTTGCCCAACATAAAGAAATGTCAAGAATTTATAATACAACACAGTATCTACAGTTACAATTTTATACATCTTATTTGCGTGAATTCTTAATTTCAGTACTAATCAACACAAAAATGAAATAAAGATCAAGACTTAAATGTAGAAAATGGTATGAACGTAGTATTGTCACTTTTGTGACCAAGTATAAATGAAATTATTAAAAACCCATCAAGCTTAAATTTTTCATTTAAAGTGTCCTTATTATTATATAGTAATTAATTCCTTAAAAAGAATACTGTTTTTGAAGAACATATTATTTTTATTTTATTTAACATTCACAATTATTATCATAAACTATTTAACACAATGCATTATGGTAAGTAAATAACTTCTAAATTTGTGCTGTTAAATTTTGAAATCATTTAAAGTGTGCTGCAAAAAAATTAAAAGTTGAGTATCACTAGTTTAGAGCATTAGTCGCCAATCTTATGTCTCTGAGCTAATACACTATTCTTAAATCTCACACACACTGAGAACTGTCTAAATTTTGAAATTGTAAAAAAGTAATAATGATAAATAATAATAAAAACAAATAAAAAAAGGTTGAGAACCAGTGATCTAGTCCCAAGAGAAAAAGTGAACTGAAGAAATTTGAACTCATAATCTAAGTGTTAACTATTTCCTGGAAGCTAGATTAAAAGTTTAAAGATGAAATTCTGAATATCTTAAAAAGGTAAGAGAGTAGCAATAGATAAAAAAAATATATAAAAAATTACACGAAAAGATATGATCATGAAACTTATAGAATCATGGCAAAATGTAAACTTATTTTTTATAATGTAAATGCTATCTTGAATATATATATATCATATTCAAGATCATATATCAAAAATAAATATTTTTTGGTAATGTTAAAAATTATTTAATAAAGAAGTAACAGCAGCTGCATAAATTTACACTTCAGATCAGTAATCTTAATTCAATCCAGTAAACTTTAAGAAGAATATTGCACAAGGTTAATATCATTATTTATATTGAAATCAGTTTTTAACTTTATTTCCTTTCCAGATTATTACATCCTAGCTAATAATTTTCTTAAAATAAGCAAATCTCTAAATTAGTATACATAATCCTTGTTTCTCTTTAATTTTGTTTGGGTCAACACTTATGAATCAGATAATTAAAATTGAACCTAGATAAATACCAACAGAAATTTATTTAATAATGATGAGATTACATAAAAAATTACAATACAATGATCATTAAATGAAATAACTCAACATAATATAAACAATTAAGAAAGATGAGGCAAAAATCAGAATCCAATGATTGCTGATAAAATTCAGACTTTACTTCTGAAACAAAAAATTATCAATGCAAAACATAAACTTTTAAATACTTAAGATTAGACAAATATTTTAATTTCTATGGATTTACTACAATTAAGAGACATTTCATTTCTATGGTAACTTTACATAAATAAGTAAAGCACAAGAAGTATAAGTTTTGGAAATAAAAGGAGAAATTACACTTAGTTTTGCAACCATAATAATGTAATTCAAATGTAAGTTTCAATGGGAATCAAAATTTGATAATATTAACATTTTTAAAATATTAGGATATCTATTAAGTTTTGTTATATAATAGAATATTTGGATTTTGTTAAGATAAAACAATGGGAAAAATTTAGTTAAGATCGATGCAGGTTGATTTCTTTTTTATATATTCTGATTATGATTCAAATATATTTTGTTATGTCATAAATTTCAAGACTCATAACAAAAATATACAATTTTAAGAAAAAATTCTACATCAATTTTTGAAAATTGTAAACAAGTTAATAGTATATTTAATAATAATTTTATGATGTGATGTCAAACAATTTTTGAACATCAAATTTGGAAAAATTCCAGCAAAACAATAATTTTTAAAAAACAAAAAGGAAATGAGATGGAACACCATGTTTTTATAACTTCTTATATGGTATTTTAGAAACATTCCTAAAAAAAATACAGTTTTTAATATTATTGAATTTTAAAAAGGCCAATTTTATATTAATAGATTCATAATTGAATAATTACATTTGAAATTACTTGTCAGATTAATAGTTTAATAAGTTATAAACATTTAAACGCCTTGATTTCAATTCAATTCACACTGACAAAGTAGTTCAAACCTTATGGAAAAATTATTAAACAATATAATATCATTAAACAATATAATATAAAAGTTTGTGTTATTTTATTCGTGCAATACATCATTAATTAATTTCGTTACTTCACCATCAAATTTAAATACTAAAATAATGAATGCAAAATAAAGGGTTTTAAATAAAAATTCCTTCCAAACATTTATAAAATATATAATCTTAAAATAACAATTTACTCAGTCAAGATAAAATTATTTTATAACTAAAATTGTTTCTTTAATAAAAAATAACACATCTAGATATGATTTCATGAATAACGAAATCTATAAAATAATATTCAATTTTTGAATGAACAACAATTACCATTTCGATAAGACACAGAAGTGTCACATTTATGAGGTACACTGAAGGTGTTAAAGCTATGTTAATACTTGCTAGTATAGACATTTTGATGAGATTCGAAATTATTTATTTTGCAGTTTATTTCAGAAGTCCATAATATCTATCTCCATAAAACTGCAAGAATTAAGGAATGTATCTACATTCTTTCGGTAATGTTAATATTCAAAAATTAAAAACATATATCATCAGAAATCAATAACAAAATATTGGATAGTAATAAAAGCATTAATAATTTGAGTATATATAAGTAGAAACAAATCTCCAACTTATAATTTCCCAATTATGCAACGTCTCATTAAGGAGACTTTATGCAAACATTGCGAATGTATCTCACGATTTCGCAAACCAAAACAAACAAAATGATTTCCTTGTTAAAGTAATAGTAGCGGAAGTAGCAACTTCTAGAAAAAATTAAAATAATTTATTTTTAATATAATGATTATCTTTAAAGAATAATATAAATTAGAATTTATAAACTAATAAGATATAAATTTAAACAATTATTTTAGCTAATAAACATTTAAATATGATTATGATAAATTATTTGATCTTTGCTGAATTATTTTAAAACTTAATTTCTCATTAATGAAAATATTTAAATTAAATAAAACTGATGAATTTTATAGATATTTGTAACAAAATAAATAAATAAATAAATTTTTTTAAATATGGCAGTACTTTCTGCTTAAAACCGGCTCATTTTTTTTAGTTTTTTTTTTAATCAGCCTTTTCACCATTGTGACGGTTTGCACGTGTCAGGAAAACAATATGGCAACTCAAGACAAGTTAACGAGAATTGCTATCGTCAACAATGATAAATGTAAACCTAAACGATGTAAACAAGAATGTAAAAAATCTTGCCCTGTCGTACGAATGGGCAAACTATGTATCGAGGTGACTCCCAATGATAAAATCGCAACCATTTCTGAAGACCTATGTATCGGTTGTGGTATCTGTGTCAAGAAATGCCCTTTCGAAGCAATTTCTATTATAAATTTACCAAGTAATCTCGAAAAAGATACGACTCATAGATATAGTCAAAATTCTTTCAAACTTCATCGACTACCAACACCCAGACCGGGCGAGGTCTTAGGATTAGTAGGAACCAATGGTATCGGTAAATCCACTGCCCTGAAGATTCTTGCTGGGAAACTGAAACCAAATCTGGGAAAGTTCCAAGATCCCCCCGACTGGACAGAAATCTTGGCACATTTCAGAGGATCAGAATTACAAAATTACTTCACCAAGATTTTAGAAGATGACCTTAAGGCGATAATTAAACCACAATATGTTGATCAAATACCGAAGGCAGTGCAAGGCTCTGTTCAACAACTCCTGGATAAAAAAGATGAATTAAAGAATCAAAATTTGATTTGTGAGATGCTAGATTTAGGAAATGTTAGGGAACGTCAAGTTCAAGAATTGTCTGGCGGGGAATTGCAGCGATTTGCCTGTGCTATCGTGTGCATCCAAAAAGCTGATATTTTCATGTTCGATGAGCCATCCAGTTACTTAGATGTTAAACAGCGTTTGAAAGCTGCTGAAGCTATTAGATATCTTATACATCCTGAAAAGTATATAATTGTTGTTGAACATGATTTGTCTGTTTTAGATTATTTATCTGATTTTATATGTTGCCTCTATGGTGTTCCTGGAGCATATGGTGTTGTTACCATGCCTTTCTCTGTTCGTGAAGGGATCAATATTTTTCTTGATGGCTTTGTTCCCACTGAGAATTTACGTTTTAGAGATGTGTCTTTAGTATTCAAAGTTTCTGAAACAGCATCTGAAGAAGAGATCAAGCGAATGTGCCGTTATGAATATCCTTCAATGGTTAAAACCTTGGGAAATTTTAAAATGTCTGTCAGTGCTGGTACATTTACTGATTCTGAAATAATAGTGATGTTGGGAGAAAATGGTACTGGTAAAACTACATTTATTAGGATGATGGCTGGTAAATTAGTACCAGATGAAGGTGGGACTGTACCACCACTCAACATCAGTTACAAACCCCAAAAGATATCACCAAAATCGCAAGGCACAGTTCGTCAGTTGTTGCATGAAAAAGTACGTGATGCTTATGTTCATCCCCAATTTATTGCTGATGTCATGAAACCATTGCAGATTGATAACATTATTGACCAGGAAGTGCGTAACTTGTCTGGAGGTGAGTTGCAAAGAGTTGCTTTGGTGTTATGCTTAGGAAAGCCAGCTGACGTGTACCTTATTGATGAGCCTTCTGCCTACTTGGATTCCGAGCAGCGTCTGGTTGCAGCTAAAGTTATTAAACGCTTCATCTTGCATGCCAAGAAAACTGGATTTGTAGTAGAGCACGATTTCATCATGGCTACTTACTTAGCTGATAGAGTTATTGTATTTGAAGGAAAACCATCTGTTGAGACTATGGCCAATGCCCCTCAAACACTACTTGCCGGCATGAACAAGTTCTTGGAATTATTAAATATAACCTTTCGCAGAGATCCAAACAATTATCGTCCTCGTATTAATAAATTAAATTCTGTCAAAGACTCTGAACAAAAACGTGGTGGAAATTATTTTTTCTTGGAAGATTAATAATTGTTTTTAATAGCCAATTTCACACTAGTGCCTGAAAGGTACAAATAAATCAGATAATTTATAATTGTTATTTGTTTCTTATTATATTTATAAGAAAAATTCCATAAATTGAATGCATTTCTTGTAAATTTAATTTTCTATGACTAAGTTTAAGTATTTCTTGATAAAATGTATGAAATATTGAAAAAAATTAAAACATACTTGATATTATCAGTTATGATTTATGCACAGAATTTTCTAATTGATTAAATTAAGTTTTTCAAAATTGAAATTTTATATTTCAAATATTTAAAGAGACTGTAATGTTAATATAATATATTCATTTTCTTTTTTGGATATTTTTAGAACTTAACGAAAATTTAAAATAAATTTTTTTATTTCGAATAATAGGACCTATTTGATAATTTTACTGCCGAACTTTTCAAGTCTGGTATTTGCTTTAAGTCAATGTATACTCATAATTTAATGTATTTATTTCAGATATTTTTGCTATTATTATTTTTTTTTATTATCAAAATGTTTTCAGTGTAAAACTAATGAAATTCTTAATAAAAATTATTTTTATAATCTTACTATGAAGTTTAAAAGTCATTTACTTAGGTAATCTGTTTGTTTACCAAGAACTTTTTTTTAATTATGTCCTTATGTTAGCTCTTTCGAGCATAATAAGTCCTGCAGTCCAATAAAGAAATGAAGCATCTTCAGGAGTGGAGAGTGACTTGAAAAATGAAGTGTGAGCTTCTTAAAGGGCAAAACAGTTCCAAAGGTGCTCACCATTCATGCCCTCATGTTCATTACATAAAATGCCGTCAATTGAATCCACAAGTTTAATGTGATGCAGATATTTCTGAAGATAACCAGGTCCAGTAAGTAACCTGAAACAGGAGACCCCCTATAGCTCTGGGAAGATCTTTGGGAATACAAGAGGCCAGAAGATTCCTCCAAGAGGCATCAACCGCCTTCTCTTTGTAACAAGTGTTTATCAAGAACTTGCATATATATCTAGACTAAGGGCTCTTTAAATTTTAATCATACTAAGTTTTCATTTTTTTCAAGTTTCAATTTTGTTAATAGTTAAGATGTGGTAACTCATTTTACTATAAGCAGTTATAAATACCTGTATTCCTAAATAAATTATGATAGTATTTTTATACCATATACTAATCTTAAAAACTACATTCAACCAGTTCCTTCATTTGAAATAAAAATTGCAGTTCAATAAAAAATAAACCAAAATTCCAGAGAAATTATGAAATATTTTTATAAAGTATACGTATCCTAAAAGCTACATCTAATCAATTCATTCATTTGAAATAAAATTCCTTCCAGTTCTATGAAATTTTACTAATCAATGTGAAATACTAAAACTCCTGGTTTCAAATGCTTTTCATTATAAACAAATTATTTTTATGCTCACATAAAATCAAATATATAGGAATTTGTATGTAATTCTTAGAATGGCTGAATTCTATGAGCTGGTATGGTTATCAAATGTATAAATTATTGTACAGTAAAGAATTCTTGTGATTTATGATGTAACTTGATGAGAATATCCATGGAATTTGTTTCAAAACCTTGGTAACCCTTAAAACTTTTATTATTTTTTTTTACATTTATGATTGAAACGTGTGTTAAATGACAAGTTAATAACATCCTATTAATAGCTTATTGATTATGTTATACATTATGATAATATAAATTTGTAAATTTTAGAAATTAAAAATAATTTTTGAAATTGAATTCTTTAATTTAGACCGTGAGGTAAATTGTAATTATTGGGGGAACACTTTTATTTCATTATTCTATTTAATTTGATTCTAAATTGTGTAATTAATTAAGTATAGATTTGGGGTAAAAATATTTGAGATCTGTTTGTTGAAATATATTGCTCAATTAATTAAAACCAGAATAATGTGTGTGTTATGCCTGATTAATTAGAAAGCAAGTTTTTATAAAAATAAAAGTTACATTGTTGTATAAGCTTCATTACCTTGTTTTTCTCTTGTGCTAGACTGTTGCAACAGATTTTTTAAAAGTAGACACCACTCCCCTGTGTTAATTAAAAATATGAGTTTTCATAAAAAAGTATGTTTTTTGCATTATTGATCCAGCTTTATTACCTGGTTGTACTCTTGTGCTAGATTGCATGACTAGTGTCTCGAGATAGAGTCCCTTAAGCTCGGCTCCAGATGGGAATTCTAACGCATGCGCGTTGAGTACGAGATTTTAGCTGAGATTCAGCGGGTTGGCGATCCAAATAACGCGATAAATTCATCTGGCTAGAAAGTGTATTTTGTTTACATATCCGTTATCCTTTCAAAAAGAGTAACGACTTAGTATTGTTATATTTTTAATAGCATTCACAAAGTATTCGTTGGTTAAATCGTCATGATTGTGAATATAAATTCTATGTATTGTTTGAACAGTGGATTATTTTTTATTCTTAGATATACCAACAAATTGTATAAAAAGTCGGGAATTTTTAATTACTGATTAGTGGATAAATTCGTAATTTACTAATGTTTATGAATACCATAGCTGCTATGTTTATTAAACAAACTTTATGTATAATCTTAATATCTCTTTTGACAGTAGCTGCTAAGGAAATTATATTCAAAGTAGCTGCTAAGGAAAGAATTTTATGTTTTGAAATATATTATTAAAATACATAACATTTGAATACATAAATTAACATTTGAAATACATAAATTAAAAAATATTTCAAACAATAAATTGATTGTTCGGCAAAATTCATAGTAAGAAGCTTATTATTTAGATCGCTATATTCCTCATTTATAAAAACTAAAATCTTATTTTTTGAAATAAAGTTCTACTCTCCAACTACAGAAGTTTAATTTATTGGAAGCTTTTGATTTATCTTAGTACAATTTTTAAATTAAAAAATAGACAATGTACACATTAAGTAACATAGTGTGTTAATTTTGTTTTTTTTAATTGAAATTTATAATGCATCCAAAGCATGTTAAAACAATTCATGCATGCAAAAAAAATTCACTTTTAAAGAAATTACTTGAGATAAATAATTATAAACCAGACACACATAAAATATTGTTTTGGTGTATAAACATAATAAAGTTAAAAAAAAAATCTAAAATAATGAAAAATTTGAAATAATGAATTTATTAACCAGGCATAAAATATAGTTTGGTCATAAAAGCATAATGAAGTGATAAAATTTATAAATGTTTTGTTTCATATATTTAGTGAAAAAAAAATTGATGTAATTTTACCTTGACTTTTTTACACAGGATATTTTATTCTCATTTTTGTTCATAATCTATTTATTTAAATACAGAAATCAGAAGGAAATGGATCCTTCTTTTTTATTGCTAGCACGCAAAAATATTGGAAAAAATACATGACACAAAGTTTATAATATCTTTATTAAAGTATAGAAATAAGAAGGAAATATAATAATTGCAATCATTATTTTTTTTTAATGAGTAACTGGAAAGATATATCTCAATGGGGGGCGAAATTCATTTCTCTGATAGAGTCCCGAAACTCAGCTCCTTAATTAAGCAAACAGGGTTGCTAAAACTAAATGTTCACATTGTATACCGCCAAATTATTACCACCACTTTCTTCAAGTGCGCATGCGTTATAATTCCCATCTGGAGCCCGGCTATGGACTCTACCTCGAGACACTAGTGATTGCATGTTGCTATAGATATTTTATTTTAGTTGATATCACTGCCTGATTAATTGGACACATAAAAATGTGTTATTGCAGTTATTAATAGCTGTTTGATATTGTTTTATACAATCTATTTTGAAAGTTTTTGTATTTTTTTTATTAATTAAAGGAAAATATACAAATTGATTATGTATATTTTATTGATTTAGTAGGAATGGTAATATTGATTTTTATAGTTTTTTTATATTTGTTGTGTTATTTGTAATCTTTGTGAAATTAACATCTAATCATTAGTTTTGTAATATTTCAGTATTAAGTAATAATAATGAAATATTATAAATCGAAATTATCTCAAGATTGCAATAATAAACATTTGAGATTGAGCTCAATTTGAGTTTTGCAAACTAGTTATTACACGAATAATTTAAGTTGGCAAAATAACTGCACCATTTGGCAAGAAAATTGGAAATTGTGCCAAACCTGATCTGGCTTTTATGATTTATTTGACTGTAAAACAAATATTCAAATTTTAAATATTTATAAGTTGGCCAGTTTTGGTTCATATGATGGCATACAAAGGAACATAGTCAATATTTTTTAATTCTTGGAATTATATAGATTTCTTTATTTTATTCATATGTAATCATTTTTTTCATTGATTATTAAATTAAAAGTGTTGCCTCATCATAGTAATTAAAATTAATCAGAATTAAAAATTAAGGAAATAGTCAATAGGGATTGATTCCATAGGATGCTTGATGTGTTTGTATATTATTTTTTAATGTGTGCAGTTAAAAGATTACTATGTTTTTTCCTATTCTCTTAAAAATATTTGAATTTCCATTGGTTATGTAAAATTATGCATTCATTAATGGCAAGTTCTTTATTATTAAATTGTATAAGATCTTTTCAATTATTACACACACATATGTTTATATATTAAACACTTATCAGTTCTAAATGATTAACTATATTTAAAAAGTAATTTTGATAAAAATTATTTGATACTTTTTAGTTACATTAATGCAAAATATACAATAAATAAATAAGCCTTAGTTTTTTTATTTTTTCCAATAAATTTATTAGTTTTTCAGATTTATGGAGGTCTATACTAATTAACATTTGTAAAATATTCACAAATTAATTAAGAATTTTAGTTTAGAATTAGAGGTACAATATAGGATAATTTCAATAACTTTTGTTAACCGAATAGTTTTGAAACAATCATTAATACATATCATTCATTATATAAATTCATCAATATAATTTGTTGCTTACATAATGAACAAAATGAATTTAATTTTGTAAAGAATGATTCATGCCTCTATACTTTACTATTGTTTAAAAAACTATAAATATAATTTAGATAATCCATTGTTTTGATAAAAATTTTTTTAATGAGCTTGTTTTCAATTTCTTTAGAAATTGCTTATGAATGCTAATATTTCTCAGTCATTGCAAAAAATTTGGCTTAAAAATATATGACATTCATTTTACAATACATAAAAATTGTACAAGACTAATTGAATAGATTAGAATAAGGGTATTGTGAAATAGGTTTTTTTTTTCTTTTGATACTAATATCGTATATTTTCGGATAATGTGTTCTTATGACTACTTCATTTGGGCTGTGGTTAATTATTTGAGAATAGTATTGTATTTTTCTATACAGAATTTAAAAGGTCGTTTGCTGAAGTAATTTTACTTTGTATTTTTAATAGTTTTATTCAAGAGTATTCGATAATTATTTTGTTATCTTAATAGTAAACTTTGGATCTCCCTGTATTTATTTCCAGCACATCTACATGTTTTAATTGACAGGAACATTGTTAAGTTGATGAATCGAATAATTTAAAATGTTTCTTTGTAGAGCTAGCTTATGTAGAGAGCTATAAAGCTTTTCTTATGTTTTGTCAAATTCCTTGTATATTTTTAACTGTGATCAAGTGACAAGTTTGATACCTTCCTCATCAATAGAAAGACTTTTTTTGTTTATTTTGCTTAATATATTTTTTTAAGTTAAAATATTAATTTTTTTCACTTTATTTTAAAAAGTCTAAAATGATTCTTTATTATGTAGTATATTTTTAATATTTAATTATCTTAATTTCTGAATGTTTTAAACTACCTAAAAATTAATACTGAAGTACATTATAGCTTATTTTTATTTTGAACTGCAAAGTTGTCATGTATTATGAATTTTTAGAGAAAAGCAGATCTTCTATGCTTAGAAACAATATGGCATGGGTGGCCAAGACGTCGACTGCGAAGACATTTTAGGTAGTCCATGCGACCATCCCAATAATGACTTTGGATATTAACAATTTAATTTATAACTTATGACATTAGAATCAATGAATTATTTAAAATAAAAATTTACCACAGTCTACGCTTTAAAACCCAAAACAAAAGATTGCAAAGATTTACGATTTAGAACCTAAAATGGACATGATGACCATGTTAAAGCATTCAAAGGAATTATAGAAAGGTATGCATGTCAATTAAGAAAATATGAATTGAGAAACTTCAAAAACATGGAGGAAGAGTGCATCCATAATCCAAAGCGAGACTTCGAAGATTTCGTTTAACACTTATTTTATCTGAAGAATTTGAAAGGAAGAAATTTTATATTTCCATTTAATGAAAATGTCAAAATTAATGGACATTGTCACTATGAAAATGTCAAAATTGATGGACTACATATCTGATGAAATAGGACATTTAATAGATATCACATCAACCACGGCTGAGGAAGAAATTATTAAATTAAGATGCGATATATTTCTTAAATACAGAGCATATTTAGCGATACTGATTTAGGAAAATAATTTCTGAGGAAATGTTTCCAAATATTTACAAATTGATTTTGTATTTAAAATCATACTTTGGGTCAAGGTATCTTTGAGAATCTGCTTTTTCAACCATGAACAAAAAACAAACATTGATCGCATTTAACAGGTGAACATTTAATTTCGTGTTAATGCATTGCAATAAGCTTGTACCAGCCACAATATAATAAACTTGTCCCAGATATACAAATTTCAACTAAACAAAGTGAATAGGATGGTCACATTTTGATATATTAATACTTTGATTATTTTCGTCAGTAAATTTTTATTTTGTAAATATTAATATTAAGTTTTTTTAGACAAATTGCATAATTTACCATTTTTTCTTGTTACCAAAAATAAATATCTACGTTAATTTAGCTCTGCTATTGGTAGACCGCCTTAGATTTTTTAAATGTGGAGTAGACTCCAGATCCCAAAAGTTTGCCACCCCTGCAATAAGGTATGATAATTTTTTCCCAATGGTTGTAAAAAATAATTTTATTTATTGGAAGGGGGGTGTAAGCTAAAATGTGTGCAATGTTCTGCAGAATTAATCCTATTAAGCTATGAAAATTGTTTTTGTGTATAATAAAGCCCTGTTGATAGCTGAATGATCAGAACTTTCATTCATTTCTTTGGTTTGATTAATGCCTTAGGCTTGAATGTTTGATTGGCTTGTGGTTTTTTAATAAAATATTCTTATATATTTTCAAATTAAATAAGCTTTAGTATGGAAAAAAATTATGCAGATTTGACCAAACATATTAAGAATTATAGTGTAATACAAAATGTTTCAAGTTTGTGTAAATTTACCTGAGATGTTTATTATGAAAATTTAGTCTTTGAAACAGATTATTAAAAAGAAAAAGGATGTTTCAAATTTAGAAATTTTTAGTTGAGAAAATTTAATGACTTTGTAGAAATTGTAACTATGAAGTTTCATATAATAAATACAAGTAATATGTAGTTAGAATAATATATTTATATAGATGTGCATGATTATATATTTAAATAATTAGTTAAAAATTTTAAATATTTAAACTGGAAATATTCATTTTAGCTTTTATAAATTGCTATCATGAAAGAATATTAAAAATGTGTGTTTACTTATTAAATTAAAACTAATAAATCCTCGGATAATACTTAGTCAACTATATGACTCTTTAAACCACCAAGAAAAATTAATGATTCTTGAAATTCCTTATAACTTTCAATATGCGTCCTGTAACTTGTGAATATACTCATTGTTATAGGCTGAGGTAAAATGTGATTGCAATTCTTTCTTAAACATTAATTTTTGTTATTGTACTTCATCAACACAAACATGCCTTTTATTATTAATTTGTTTATTAATACATTACAATGAATTCACCATAAAATATGCACATTTTTTTAAATGCATATTAAAAATGTTATAAGTACTTTTAAATTCTCATCTCTGAGAATACTAAAATAAGTAAATCCCAGTCTTTATTATAACTACTTTTTTTATAAACACTTTATACATATGTAAGTGTGCATTAATCAATTTTCTTCGTTTTATCCATGTTATTCTTTCTCTATTATTTTTATTTTCAAATTGTATAATTCATTATGAAATTGTTTCAGACTTTCTTTAAAAGTTTTATTTCTTCTGCATGAATTTGTATTAAGCTTATTACTAATAACTTTGTAGTTTTACATATATATTACAAAGTTATACATTGCAAATTGTTTCTAAGTATTATTGTATGTATAACACAAAATACTTGTTCATATCTGTATCAAAAGATGTCCTCTCAAAGTACAAATATTTAGTGACTTGAACACTTGCATGCATATGTTAAGTATTTACAAACATTTATATTGTTCAGCAAACTTATTTTTGTAGTGAATTCAATTATGATTTGATGGGGTTGCTTTAAATTTTTTTGAATAAAGAAGCTTGAACTCATTGAAGGAGAAAAAAAACTGAAGAGAATTAAGAAAAACTTATGAAAATTCATAATGAAGAATTAGAGTTAAATAATAAAATTTTAAATCTCAAATTTTTTTGGAAATGTTAATCTTTTAACTTGAAATTTTCGAAGCTGATCATAGTGTTGCTCTCAAACAGATTTCTGAAAATTAAAAAAATGCGTATTAATTTCAGAAATCTGTGTATAAAAATTTTTCTTTTATTTTTGTAACACATATCTATTTATGTAATTAACATTTTGATCAAATTTGAATTATTACAGTCTCTTTTTCAATTTTTTACATACTTTTATTTTTCGCCTTTTTTCAAAATATGAAAATGTTTTTTTGGAATATTACTGTGTTAAACAGGTATGTCAAAAGGGTGTTTTGATTTTACTTAAAAATTAAATTTTTATTATTATGGAATGTTTTTGATAGGCAGTGAAATAAAATTGAACCAAATAAATGTAAAATGTTTACATTTATTTGGTTCAACCTCATGAAAAGGTTTGTTATTTAGAACGTTCAATGTTTTTTTACATTTTTTCAAGTAAGCATATATGTTACACAAAAAATTAAATTGCAGTAGTATTTAAAATCTTGACTATCATACAATAATCAATGGAAGTTTCTTAGTAATGTAATTTAAAAAATAGTGTTGAAAACGATTTGACACTTAAGATAAAATTGTGCTAAAAAAATAAAAATGTGATATGAAAAATTGGCAACTTTAAGTGAATCACAAAGTAAATTACACAAATAACTAAAACTTAAATTGATAAAAACTCAGAAGTATTCTGTAACAATGATTTTTATCTTTCACACTTCAATATATTTGATACAATGACAGTAAGCATTTTTTTTATACTTAACATTCTTTAAATATTAGGTAAATAAGAAAATATTTTTAAGGTAGAATTTTGTTTTATATTAACTTTATATATGCTGAACTAGATAGTAAAGAATTGATTAACTTAACAATTTTTAAATATTGTTCTCTTTAGGCCAAACTTTTTTTTTCAATGATCAGTACCCTTAGATCTTTCGGAACTATCCAGGTGAGATTGAAGGCATCATATACTAGGGCGCCCACTAGGTGTCCATTCGTAGTGATGGAAAAGACTAATCTATTTCGGATTCGCTTTGTTAAAATGTTTTTTTTTGTGTGTGTGCTAGCCAGTATGGGTGCGCTGCTCCACTTTTTCAACTGAACCGCAATTGGGTGTGGAGCCTGACTTCCTCAGTACACACATGCCATTGGTACCCGTTTATAGTGTAGACAACCATTCATATAAGGAAAAGACAAAGACAGGAGAGAAAGTTCATCCATGCGCTAACCGGGATTCGAACCTAGACCTCCCTATCCGCAATCAGGCACGCTGACCACTAGACAGAGTAGGCGGGCGTTGAAATGTTTAAAATTATTAACATCTAATGTACTTGAACGAAAAGAAAGCACAGTTTAACGTAATTGGCAGTTACAATATTAGGACCATTTACATTTTCATCCGTCTGGCTTGCATTTTCACCTTTGTCAAAGATAAACTAAAATATGTCTTAGATTTTCTCTTTGTTGCCTTTCAGTTTTAACACTAACTTAAAACTAAATGATCCAAATAAAAAACAGTAAAATGTCACTTTTTAACGAGCATAAATCTTAAATTATTTTAACCATAGCTTACAAGATATCGATCTAACGAAAATTAATGGATTTCTTTTACACAAAGGTATTATAAATGAAAATTTTTGTATTCACATAAATAGCTTCAGAATTGATACATGGTCACTAAATATCAATCATTGCATGGGCAAAAATGTGTGGGGGTGTTTATCTTTCAACCACTTGATTTCAAATTAGAAAGTATTTATATTGAACATAGAGTTTTTACTCATTATTGTAGAAAACCTGACAACTGAAAGCAATTGAATTCGTATTTTAATCACCCACAACGTACTGTTTTGACAATCAGTGATAAATTTGTACATGCAAAGGCAGGAATGTAAAGCATTTGCCAGCAATTATACAGACATGTGTCTGTGCATAGTAGGATTACTTATTATAATCTTATCAACTCATTTATATGCTGTTGTGGCTAGAGTCAACAAATCGTACTCCCTTTGATATTTATGAAGAAAAGATGAAGTTATAAATAAACAGGCATAAATTTCTGAATGTATGAAGAAAAATGTTTATCTTACAGTACATAAACCATTTAAGAATGTACATTCTGAAAATGGTGTGTTGGAGAGATCTTTTATATAGTATCATTTAATACATTAACCATACATTTATGATTGTACATTGTCAGAATGGCGATTTGGAGAGACATCTCCCATCTGATGAAATCTATTGTAGTGAGGCGTACAGTGGTAATTTTAATATTCGGTTCAAATAATTTAATAATAAAAGATCAATTTATATATATATCTCTATAATTAAAGAAGTAAACCATATCTGTCATAAAATTTCTTATATCTAGTACATTATATTTAAATATCTGAGGATGAAGAAAATGTCTTTTTTATTTTAACTACAACTTTCGAAGTTGAAATATATATTTCTTTCTTCTAAAAAAGCCTTTTATAATTTTATAGCATGATTATTCATTTAAAACTAATGGACAAGTCTTAAGTAACTGTATTCACATAAGTTGAAGTAACATAATGTAGTGATATTTTATACTGTTCAAAATGGCGATCGCTCCCCACCTTTCAAAGGTCAATATCTTTTCTAAACACATGGTTTTCAGTATGAATTCAACCTATCACGAAATTAATGCGTGACAACCATTTTGGATTTCATAGTCGTCTGTCATCCCACAATCTCAAAAAAGTCTCGTCGATTTAACCCTTTTCCTGGATTACTTTTATTATGACTTCCTTCCAATTGTTCGTCATGGATTTTCTGTGTGTTCTTTGATAAGATCGGTGTGAGTACAGAAAATATTCCACATAATAAGCTAATTATTGCTATGATGCCATAAATCCAGTCGTAAGATCCGAGTCCCATTCTAAAATAACCTGCAAAAATAAAAAAAAACTTGTAATATATTGCACCAATTTATTTCAACTCAGTTGCTAGAAAATAATTATTAAAATTATAGTGTTACCTTATTTTTTTATAAGTAAGACAATGAATTTAATATTCGTTGTCTTACAATATTATAGGAGTACTGGTAACAGCACATAGAATGTTTTAAGAATGTCAAATATATTTGAAATATGAAACAATTGATATTTGTGATTTTTTGCTGATGTCATTTTTCAGCGATTCTTTTTCTACCAAACAGAATATTCTGTTCTAGAAGGAAGTAATCTTTGTCATGGAATTCCATTTTCTTTTACAAAATTCAATAATGTTTATATTACATCTAAATAGCAAAGTTGAAAAATATAAAAATGTGTTGGGAAAATTACACAAGATTTAAATTTAAAATAAAAAGTTTAAACAATCAGCATTTTAAGCAATATTTTTGACTTTAGCTTAATAATTACATACTCTAAATCTTTTAATATAAAATTTTGAAATGTTTGCAATTGGACAAACTTCTGAATTTGAACACATATTTTAAATAATAAAATAAAAATCTAGAAAGTATTTTCCTTAGCAAGTTAGAAATAAGTTTATCTTACTGGTGTTTGTATTGATTAATATTTAGAGTGCCTTTTTTGAAAAAGTGAAATTACTTGGTCAGTTGGATAAGATTCTAATAAAGTTGCCAACTCTATTTGCATTTTCTCAATTTACAGAAGGATACTGATCTGAAAAATGTTTCAACCTAAGCTCATTTGACACCAATTAGAGATCAAAGTCTTCCAGCGTATTATAAATATATTAATATCATCTTTTATATCAAATTTATTCTTAACCAAAATTATGTTTAAATTTGTTTGGTTTCGATTTTTAATTTGAATGCATTATCTAATTAAACTTCAATTAAAAATGAATACTTCTATAGTACACGCTTTTTTTTAATTTGTAACGAAACCTAAATAAATGTCCATTGTTTTTTAAGTTCTTTTTTCTTTCATTCTATTTTTTTTTCATACGTATGTGATTTTTTTATGAATGAGAAATTGGTAATTTTTAATTAATCCCACCAGTATTACATAATTTCTAGTTAATTAACGTATAATTTTCAATAACTGATTTCTGATCTTAGTTTGGAATCTCACCTCAGACTTAGATATTTGTAGTGGTTCGGAATCCATTTTAAATGTAGGTCCTGGTCTAATGAGACCTCGTGTGCTAAAAATGACCATTGAGAGACAAACTTTACCACCTGATTCAGACTTCAGAGTTGATATATTAATTTTAATCTTATTTTCTATATTAGAAAAGTTTTGCTTAAAACAATTTTATTTCATTCTCAAAACTGATAAAATATTTGTATGTTTATTTAAATCACATCAAATTTAGAACTAAAGTATATCGATTAGAAACATTAAACATTACTTAATAAAGAAAGGGTGGTTTTAACTTTAAATTTTCTTCTTTTTTTAATAAAATTCATTAATATAAAATATTTTTATTATTTCATTCTCCCTGTAATAATTTATTTTTAGAAATAATTCAATTTTTTATAAATGTCTGCACATTTATATAACGTTTTTATTTGTTTATTAATTTTTTTTTATAAAAAATGTATATACTATTTTTTATACAATAAAAATATTATAGTAAATAATTAAAATATAACCCTTCAAAAAGTAAAATACCCCAGAAAATAATCTACAAGCCCCATAGAAAATTTATAGTACCCAATAGGAAATTTGAGACAAATAAATAATACTACATAGGATCACAGTCATTTTAGTAATAGTATAAGCTACGAGATGGCGCAACTAATTTTTTATCAGAATAAAATTTATTTTATTGTCTTAATATCGTTACGAACTAAAATCAATAATTAATGAATCAAATTTTGAATTGTTATTGGATCTATTAACTTACTTCACATAAATTTAGATAATTTAAGAATAGGAGAAAATCTTCACGTGGTTACATTTGAAATATTCGACTTAATTTTATAACCTAAATACCGATATTTATGACCTAAATTCAAGAGGATCTAATTCAGAAATTAAATTGATCCTCTTGAGATAGTTATAAATACAAAATGCATATTTAATATGGTCTTCAAACGTATCGTTTAATTTTTTATATTTTGTCATAAAAATGTTTAGATATCACATATTATATGTTAAATTTTCACTGTAAAACAAAGAAATATGAATGAAAAATGATTAACAAAATTTTTATGTGTTTATGATTAATAAATATAAAAATTTTAGTAATCAATTATTATTCATAAATATTTTGCTGAATTCAGAGATATCCGAGATAAATAATAAAATTCAAATTCTTAATTTATATGACACTTTATGGAAAATTCATATTCTCTTATTTTTAAAAAGAAAATATTGTTTGTCTCAGGAAATGTGTTTTGATAAGGAAAACTTAGATGTGTCGTAATACAGGAATATTAAAATAAATGTCATAATAAGAAATCATCCAGAGAGCAAAGGCTATGTAGTTACAAGAAAGGAAAATTCTGGTACATACATGATATTTCCTTTACTTCATTCCATCATCATTTCCTACATTTAAGCATTTGTTGCATCAATTTATGAGCATCTGAAATCCCTGTTACGTTTTTCTAATGACAATATATTTTCATTAACCCTCTTTTCTTTCACTCTTCCTTTTTCCCAAAACATTTATCACTTATATATTGCTCATCAGTATTTGCACACGAATGGTTATTAGACTGGGTTTACAGCCTAAATTGGATTCCAAAGTACTACAAATACATATAAGTCCAGGGTGAGATTTGAATCCTTGAACCGGCATACTTTCATGCATGGCCCACTCTCACAGTTGGGCCCCACCTGTTAGGTTGAAGTTACTGAATGGGTACGTAATTTAAAATCTAGCACCAAACAGAAGGCAACCAAAAATCTGAGATGCTGCACAAGAGATATCATTTCACATAGAGCAGGGGTGGCCAAGACGTAGACCGCGAAGACATTTAAGGTAATCCAAGCGAGCATCCCGTTAATGATCTCAGATATTAACAATTTAATTTATGACATAGAATCAATGAGTTATTTAAAATAAAAATTTACTACAGTCTACGCTTTAAAACCCAAAACCAAACTGCACAAAGATTTATGATTTAAAGATTTATGATTAAAGGTTTACAGTTTAAAATATAAAACGGACATGATGATCGCGATTAAAACACTCAAAAAAACTATAGAAAGGTATGAATCTCAATTAAGAAAACAGGAATTGAGAAACTTCAAAAACATGGAGGAAGAGTGCATTCATATTCAAACCGAGATTTCGAAGATTTCGCTTAAAACTTACTTGTTTTGTTTGAAGAATTTGAAAGAAGATTCGATAACTTAATTAGGTTGAAAGAAATACTCAATTTTATGATATTTCCATTTATGAAAATGTCAACATTGATGGAGTATCTGAAAAAATAGGACATTTAATAGATATAACATCAGTCACAGTCGAGGAAGAAATTATTAAATTAAGATGCGATATATTTCTTAAATCCAGAGCATATTTAGCGATACTGATTTTTGGAAATTAATTTCTGAGGAAACGTTTCCAAATATTTACAAATTGATTTTGTATTTGAAATCATACTTTGGATCGAAGTATCTTAGCGAATCTGTTTTTACAACCATGAACAAAAGACAAACATTGGTCGCATTTAACAGATGAACATTTAATTTCGTGTTTATACATTGCAATACGCTCGTACCAGCCATAATATGATAACCTTGTCACAGTTATACGGTGCCAAATTTCAATTAAACGAAGTGAATAGGATGGTCAGTTTTTGATATATGAATACTTTGATTATTTTCGTCAGTAAATTATTACTTTGTAAATATTAATATTAAGTTTTTTTTAGAAAAATTACATAATTTACCATATTTTCTTGTTACCGAAAATAAATATATACGTTAATTTAGCTCTGCCATCGGTAGACCGTCTTCGATTTTTTAACTGTGGAGTAGACCTCTGATTCCAAAAGTTTGGCCACCCCTGACATAGAGTATACTATGTGAAATGATTGACCTAGTTAACACATGCCCCACCTGCCTTTAGTGAACACGACAGACTCTAGAGGCGGATCGATTAAATAGGGATTTGAATTCAGTACCTTCCGATTCGATTGGAACGACGGTCTAATTAACTAGACCAACGCGATCTTTTATAATTGAAGGTTACCATTCTGTTGCCATCTCAACGAAGCATTTATTGTTAGAAATCTTCTAGCTTAGATAAAAGGGGGAGAAATTACTTCAAGCAAAATACAGAGAATCAAAAGTTTCCTCATAGAATCGATGCAGGAATTCTTGTCTTGCAGCAGTAACGTCATGACAAATAAAAACTTCCTCACGTAACGATTCTTGATTTGCAGTTGCAACGTATCGAGAATCAAACATTTTCATACTGAATCGATGCAGGAACTCTCGACTTGCGACAACATCGAGTGAACAGTTAGAGATTGTGAGAAAGCTCAATTTTTGCAGTATTTCTTACATTTTGTTTGGGATGAATCTTCTATTTTGTATTCTAGTTTTTCCTCTAAAAATAGGAGGAAAAATTAGAAAGCACATACAGGAAGTCCTCCTAAAAATAGCAGGCATATCCCTCTTATTTTTCTTAAAGTCATGATTTGTCTCGACATTGTCATTTTTGGCATGAAATGCTTGTATAACTAGTGACAGAAGAACATGATGTGGAAATTCTGAATCTAGGAATAGTGAACAGATGTTACAAAAATGTTGTATATTAGATGTGCTTATATGAAAAAATATGAAAAACTTCATGCATATAACAAATTACTTTTTTTTTTTTTTTTAACAAGTATGGTCAATTTTCCGATAGCCAAATGGTCATTACTTTTTAGATGACATTCGTGAAAATGTGTATATAATTTTGTACATTGTTAAAAATATTATATGAAATAAATATTAATGTCTTTTACCAATGAGTGGTGATTTCAGACAACAGAGAAAACCGTAGGGAAGTAATCGAGATGCTAGCGCCATGTTTTGTTGTTCTTCCTCTATATTGTCCAATATCATTCCTGGGAAGGTTGTCGTAATAGCACCACACAGAAAGCCAAAAATCACCACTGCACTCATCATGGAAAGAAAGTCATATGTCCATATCACTAACAAAGAATCAAATGCCAAAACTGAGCAGCATGTAAAACAAAAATTAGTTCTCGTCATAAATCCTCGATCTGCCACCCAGTTCAAGCTCAAGTTTCCGATTGTTTCAGAAACAGGAAGGAACATGACAAATTGCAATGAAATGTTTTTGTCGATACCTTTATCAATGGCATAATCAAGTAAAATAATCCAATTCAGACTCATGTTAAGTGATTGGAGGCTTTGAACCATCATTATAAGAATGAATGTTGGATTTTTAAAAAGTTTGAATGTAGTTTTTAGAACTTTTTTGTTTCTCTTTTCATTGGAAGGTAAAGAACTTCTTAAAAGCAAAGCAGATTTTGCGTTAATTGAATTTTGTTTCGTGTTATTTCGTAAAGCTTCATTAAAGCCTCCTAAATCAGGAATCCCTGACCTCCATACATTGACCATATTATTTGTTGAGCTGTACTTAACTAGTTCCTCATCTTTCGATTTCGGAAAAAATTCATTCTCGTTTTTTCTATTTTCATCAGAAAAATCAATTTCTTGAATCATATTCGAGGCTGCAACTTCGAGTTTTGAATCTGCACAGTCTTTTCCAATTTCGAATCCTTCGTTATCATAGAACTTAATACTGCCACTGACATTCGTGTCCGGTATATGAGATTCTAAATATGTATCAGAAGGTTCTTCTTTTGCCCATTTCCTACTTTCAAAGTCACTTGCATTTTCCGTGTTCAATACTCTTTTATTTGCTTTGTCACTAATTTGAGAAAAAGCCTCAATGTGCTCAGTGTTTTGGGGATCCTTCAGCAGGATTGAAGCTGGAACACTATGCAAAACAATCGCAGACAATATCAGGAACATCCCTGAAACACCATATTCCTGACAGAGATACTGTACCACCGGTGGCATCACGAAAGCTCCTACACATGATCCTGCTAGGACTATTCCATTTACAAAATTGTGGTCTTTGTTGAAATGTTGTTTTAGAATAGTTGGCAATAAATTGCTACAAAAACCTAAGCCCAAGCCTGTAAGAAAAGTAATTAATTTTATTTTCATGAATTGACATTTTACTTCTATTTGGTTAAAATGAATACCAGTTGAAATAAAACTATAACAAAAACTAATTTTCTCTTCTAATTAATTATGAAATGTATTAATTATTTTTAATGTGCCATATTAATTAATACTCACATTGTTGTTTGCAAATTCACTGACGTTTGTTAAACAATGAGTTAAAACAGTTAAATGCACTAAATTTTAAAAAATATCATTGAATATTACGAATAAATTTTTAATATATTAAAAAATTACAAGAAAATGAATATTTTTTAAGTAAAATTCAAATAATTTTTCTTTCTTTTTTCTTTATTATTATTATTATTTTTGAATTAGTGCAGTAACGGAACAATCCTGAAAAATTACTTTAGAACAATATGTATAATGTTTAAATGTGCTTTAATATTAATACAACAAATAATTTTTTCAGTTTAAAAACACTAATATGAAATTAGTGCTACAAGATAAAAGTATAAAAATTACATATTTATAATCAAATACGATTCTAATCGTTATAAATAGATTATTATAGTACAATTTAAATAAATTGACTAAAAAAGAAAAATTGAATGATTAAGATATTAATAAATGTGTGCATATTCCAAAAATGATTAATAATCAGCAACTTATGATCATTTATTCTCATTCTCAAACACTGCTCACATAACAATTCAAGGATATTGAGGTTGTGGGTTGCACCTGAAGAATTGTTTGGCTAATTGATACATTATTGACTGATGTATAGTAGGGTATATAAGATAAAAATGATTTTAATAGGGATTTTAAATATGGGGGCAAAGTTTTCCCTGGTATACAGCAACGTTGAACACATTTGAGGCATTAAGTCAATGAAGCCATTGATTAAAGGCTGAAGAATTCTGTCCCATTCCTCCAGAAGAGCTCTTTCCAGTTCTTGGAGAGTTTGTGAGGTTCGTCTTCTTGGAGGCTTCTGCATAGAATGATGGGTTTATATTAGGAGAACACTCTCACTATTCCAATCTGAGATTCCTTCCTCCCAAAGAAAATCATATAAGAAATTAACACGATGTGGCCTGCAAATTTCCACTAATATGAAGTCATTATCAATTGCTGCAGCGTGAGAAATTTCAATAGGTCTCA
This sequence comes from Latrodectus geometricus, assembly GCA_026290005.1. Lineage (NCBI taxonomy): Eukaryota > Metazoa > Arthropoda > Arachnida > Araneae > Theridiidae > Latrodectus > Latrodectus geometricus. The sequence goes on along the minus strand of JAPDSC010110691.1, from coordinate 149,617 downwards.
GGATCTCATACATATATCGGCGAAATTTCAGAGTCTCATTTCAAGTGATATGGAGATTGGTGTGTCCATCATTATTATTAATTATAAATATTTCAATGTTTTATTTTTAACTATCTTTTAACTCCATGACTTTTGAAACTTATTTATTATTTCAGTTATTATTAATTGTTAATCAATAAATTAAAAACTACTTATTATGAATATATACATGCATGCGTTGGTAAACAAATTTTAAAACATCGTAAAATTATAACAAATTCGAATCTTTCAGTAAAAACTATCAAATAGATTCATAGATGGCAGCACTATTTTCACAGGAATTTATTTTTTTTATAAAATCGCAACTTGATTTCTATATTTTTAAATTTATTGTCATTTTTTCAATTATGTTTAAAAGGTGACTACATAAATTACTTGACATTTATTATTACTGTGCTTAACTGATTGATTCATTTAATATTAAACACTTATAAATTTTCCCTAATTGTAATCCGTTAATTAGATAATTCTAATATATATATGGAAATGCATTATATATATATATATATATATATATATATATATATATATATATATAT
>JAPDSC010110691.1:79990-147969 GCA_026290005.1 Latrodectus geometricus | reverse complement strand
TATATATATATATATATATATATATATATATATATATATATATATATTAATTGTGAAGAATAATAAATGATGGAAATATTGCTCACAAGAATCAGATTTACTGTACGGTCACTCTTGGCGCAATTTTTCCACATTTGGCGATAAATAACATTTTTTGGCAAACCATATTTTCGCATAGCCAATATATTTAAAAATTCTGATTTTTTTACATCTCACTTGTGCAAAATAGCGAGATTTTTGGCAACATTTTCAAAATGGTCGCTAAGGATGACCGTACAGTAAATTTTTACCGCTCAAAATATTTATGCGCTAAATATCTTTGCAAAGCAACATTTTCTAAAAATATCATACATGTAGAAACCAGACACAAATATAAAGGATGCAAAAAAGGGAATAAAATTTTAATAAAGTCTCACCGTATATAAGTCCTAAGCAGACTGTCACTGCTAGAATGTCTTTAAAAAAATAGCAGGTGCCTATGCCCAATGCTGACAACACACAACCAGTCAGAATGACGGGCCGAAGTCCGAATATTTCGCCAACATAGCCAACAAAAGGACCTGCAGATTTAAATTAAAAATATTGTTTAATTTAATTTATTGATTACATCACTCCCCAAGAGAAGTGATTTAGAAGCTAATTCATTTATTTTGCAATAACATAGTATTGAAGAAATACCTTTTTCAGTACTTACTTTCTAGATAAATTTACGCATTGTGTTGTGTGTGATAATAATTTTGTATTAGTTAATAATTAGTTTTGTATTAGCAAATAACACATTTTAATTAAATATCAAACATTTATCGTAAAGAACACACACACACACACACACACACACACACACACACACACACACACACACACACACTTAAATTGGTTAAGAAATAAATCGAAATGAAACTCTAAACTTGAATGTTTTATTAACAGAACACCGAAGCACTTTTACAGGTAGCTAACATTCTCATTCTGTTAAACCATTGGGGTTATAGTAAGAATGGATACACAGAAAACTGAAGTAACTAGAAAGGATTAGAGATTTCGACGATTTCAAGTTCGGCAATATTTTTTTCTTGTGTGTTTTTTTTTATTAAATGATCAATTATGCCTTGTAGAAAGCAGCGATAATTTTTTGATCAAGTATCCGAGATCGACAGAGGTAGGCTAGTGGCCTACCAAGATTGTGGATTATCTTTCAGGGAAATTAGTAGTCATGTTGGACGAAACCAAGCAAATGTAATGCGGATATGTGATCGTTCGATGCAGGAGGGTATGAAGGACCGACGTGTCCAATCGCATCTACCTCAGTGCATACTTCACGTGATCACAGGTAAATGGTGCGCATGGCAATGACGGATCGCTCAGCTACATTACAAACCATAGTTCAGCCCATTCAGTCTGTAAAGCATCATCCAGCGTCTCTGCGTGCCATTCGACTCCTTTTACAGCAGAGTGATCTGTCTGCAAGACGTCCATTGCTTCATTTACTCTTGAAGCAGAATCACAGACGTCTCCGCCGCCAATGGTGTGATGAAAGAAGGATGTGGATGACAGAATTTAAGGAAATTGTCTTTACTGATGAGTTATGCTTCTGTTTCCAACACTACAAGGGTCGCATTTGAGTCTGGAGACACCGTAGAGAGAGATTCTGAAGAGTTACGTTATGCACCATTACACTGGTCCTGCATTAGGTATTATGGTATGGGATGGTGATATCTTTGGGATATCTTTTATCTTTCTCGGTGTTGAAATTTGGGTAGCCAGCAGTGTATAATATCATGATATATTATAGCAATTATTATTTTCCACTATATTTGCATAACATTAAAATTACTCTCCATAATCATGACTAAAATTTATTAATACATTAAATAAAGAAAAAGAAATAACAAAATTATGTAAAAATCGAACAATTAATTTACAGGTAGCTCGAGTAAAAGGAAATGAAATTTTTTAAGAGCAAAAGCAGTGTGCATTCTCAAGCTATTTCAAACTTTAGCAAGCGTTTTTCAACTTTTGACAAATAAAATGTGTTAAGAATTCTAATAGCTAAATTATATGAATTAATTTTTTATAATTTAAATTTAAAGATGTAACTTTTAAAGATAACAATTCAGTAATTATTGTAGTTCGCCTCAACTTTATCTATAATTTTGGTGACAACCATTTTTAGAATTTAAGCTAATTCGAAACCGAAACATAATTTCGTTATTCAATAATAACAACATATAACCTACCAGTCAGAGTCCTTAAAAAACCGAATATAACAAAAGGGTACGTTGCTGTTGCTCTGTCTGTAACATACGTATCCAAGATAATGACGTAAAATAGTCCAGGCATTCGCATTGGTAGCGTGACTAGAAATCTGATTGTGAAACATGCAATGGTGGCTATCCAGCTCACAATACTGTTGTAGCCCATGGTCTTCATCCCAAACCTCTAACAACAGCAGTTCTCTGGAAATTTAGATTATGAAAAATATAAAATTGAATAATACCTCGCTCATATTTGTAAGTATGATACAATCTATTCATCATGCACAGAAAGATTATATATACATATGAATAAACAATATAACTAAAAAGTAAAAAACTAATATTGGGGCCAAGGCCTACAGTTCCTATGTCTGTTATCGTAACTGAGAGAGCTGGGATGCGAAGCAATGTCCCGGTTAGGTGGGCAGCCTAACACGAGACAACTAGTGTTTAGATTCTAATCATTCCTTCATTGGGTCAGTTTTATCGACCCACTAAAGGAATGAAAGGCTGAATTAACGTTTCCCAGCCCGAGGATTGAACATCAGACATGAGCCTTGAAAGCGTGAAGTGGTACCATTAAACCAATAGGCTTCATCTGTATATATATATATATATAAATTACTTTTGGCCAGATAATGCACCATTTTACAGACATATATTCTCTATCTGGCCAAAAGTATCCGGACCCAACTAAAAATGGTTCTGTCCGTGAAGCAATTGGATGATTAATCAAAAATTATAAAAATGTTGGTAGTAGTTTGTCCGGTTGTATTTATGCATAAGTGCGGCAATGAGTAAGCCAAAGGAGCTAAATGAGTTTGATAGCTTAATGAATTTGATAGTGTGATACCAGATTTGTGGGAAATCAGTTTGTTTGATTGCGGACATTCTACAGAAGCCTAAATTCATTGTAAGTGATATAATTGTAAAGTAGAAACATCCAAAAAATACAAAAAAAAAAAAAAAAAAAACGAAGTAGTAAGAGAAAAAAAGTTAGTGATCGCAGCCGAAGAACTCTGGAAAAAGTAGAGAGACTAAATCGCAAGTCCTCGTTGGTGGATTTCTCAGTATAGTTCCAAAGTTCCTCTTTCGTTAGCATTATAAGCAATTAGTTAAACGACCTGGGATTCCATGGTTCTTGTGAAATGTGAAATATCGATTGCATTGGAAAGAACTCCCGTCATTGGATTGTAGACATGTGACAAACTGTTCTTTAAAGTGATGAATCTCGTTTTACTGCCTTTCAGTTGGGTGAACGCGTCTGGGTTTGGCGAATGCCCGGCAACAATTCTTCAAATACATCATTGATTCAACTGTTAAATTTGGTTCAGGCGATACAATGGCAAGAGAGTGTTTCTCATGCTTTGGCTTGGGTCCATTAGTTCCTATTGTTGGAAACATAAACTATGAGAGGCAAGTGGTCATTCTGAGCAATGTTGCATCCCCAACTTCATGTAGGATAACTGCTCCATTCACACATTGAGGCTTACACAGAGGTTGTTTAACGAAATGAGTGTTTAAAAACCGGACTGGCTTTCTCAGAGCCCCGAAATACAACAGAGCATCTTTGAGACGAATTAGACATCAGATTACTTAGCAATCCTAATCGACTATCTTCACATCAGGCACTCCCTTCAGCTATGATGGACGCCTAGAAATCAATTTCTATAGCCACCTATCGTGGAAAGTTTTCTAAGACGTGTGTCGGCTGTCATTGATCCAAAAAGAGAATCAACATCATGTTAATATCTCCTTCAGGACGGTCTAAGTTATTATCACTAGGTGTACGGATACTTTTGACCAGATAGTGTGTATATGTATATACTTTTTTATACTTTTAATGGAATAAATTCGTAACATTCTCTGAATAAAAACATTATTTCGAAATTAAGTAAAATAAATGATTATAGTGTAGTGTAAAATAAAATTTTTGTACAATATTTCTCAGTAAATTAACAAAAAATCTCAAGTAGTAAATTTTATGCGCTAAATGTTTTCAATCTTAATCTTAATGTGTTTTATTAGATTTTTAACAAATTGACTTTCTTGAAATAACTCAAAACCTGTGGAAGATTTATATTTATTCTAAAGCTCAAAAGAAAAGTTTGATTTCATGGAGAAATAGTTTTAGACGAAATTTATGGTAAGATCAAAATATAGGAACTAAATAAAACAAACTGCATCTAAGCGTTGTTTGATTTTAATGAAACTTATCTCTTTTGTTTTGAATGATTTAAAATATTTAATATTTCATGAATAACATTACTTATAATAATAATATTCAGGATTAATTACTAATAAGAGAAATGATAAATACTTTAAAATTTATTGTAAAGAAGAAATATTTTCATGAAGAAATGACACACTCAGTTATAATATATTATTTACATTTTGTAATAAATAAAATATTTGAAAATTACTTACCAAACAGGAGAAACTACGTTGTTGTTTTCAGAAAAGCTCGATTGAACAAAAAGTAGATCTATAATCATACTTTTATTTGAAATTATCAAACGTTTTCAGACACAAAAAGTCAGATTATATAACAGGTGTTTCTATCAATATTTTTTCGAATTATTGTGTATTTAGCATTCTAGTATTCATTTGTATGAGAAGCATAAAGAACATTCTTTAAATAATTTAGCAGTTTTTCATTGGTTCTGAAAGAAAGACAAAGTGCGCCATTTAATATTTTGGAGGTTCAGGATTGAAGAACCAAAGCCCCCGACTTGCGTAAAGGCGTAATTTCTTATGGAAAATGTGTAGCTAGCTTTTTAAATAAGAGTTGTGATTTAGAAAAATAACAATTTTACTATCTCGTAAAAATCCCTTTTATTTAATTAGCTTCCTTCTGAACAATTTCTTGTGCTCCGATATGACGTTTCAAACAAAAATCAACCATTAGCAAATGGAAGGAAGTCTGGAAAACATAAAAAATATAATACTACGAAGTTAGTAAATATTTCGTTTCTTCCACGTTCCCTGCAAAGCATTTTCGATAGATTGCGTATGGAAAAAATCAAAAACATTTTCGCTCGCAAATAAGCGAGAGCGATATTTTTTAAATAATGAAGGAGATTCTAAGCAAACGTCATTTTTATGAAGAAAAAATCTCAGTGAAAATATACAATGATGAGAGGATCGAATAGCATACATATTTTTTCTTTATATACAGCAGTTAAAAATATGGCAAATTGTAAAAGGAAGGAATATTCACAAGCTTACTCCTTGAAGTGATCATAGTTCCAGAAAAATGCGCATTATGGCATAAGTAACTTTACAGTTAGTTATAATTCGCGTTAATCCATTTCAGACATCGATTATGACAAGATTGTTAATGAAGAAATAGATAATGAAGGAAAAAAATAACTACTGCATGGCAACAAGAGTTTAGATTTTAAATAATATATACTTCCCTCTGGAAAAATCCTCTGCTCTGGCGTATCAACTCCGAAAATTCGACCATTCATATCACAATCATTTCGAATGAATATTTAGCACGAAATAATTATATTGAATCATCCTGGCAAGTAACATCAGTTTAGCAAGTGATATCGAGATTCATGTGTAAAATGATGAAATCGATGCTAAAAAAATAGGCTAAAATTTGCATTAGTTGCCTGAAAAAAAAGATTAGTCCGCACACAGTCTAAATTTTCCTTATTTGAAGAGCCCTATAAATGATTCAATTTAATCTATATCGATATAATTGACCCATTTTCGTTATCGAATAGGAATAAATATAGCTTAAGGTATATCGATCGTTTTACTTGCTGGATGGAAATGATACTCTTAAAAAATAACCACAAGAAATCGCAAAAGCGTTTTTATCTAAATCGAGTTCGCCGCTTGAAGTTCAGAAGAGTTTAATCACAGACACAAGTGCTCAGTTCAGATCAGAGATTTCAAAAGTTTAGTTATTATTTATGGAAACAACTAACTTTTGTGTTAACAGCTTCATACCATCCACTTAGTAATGGAAAATTGAAAGACAATAGAGAACACTAAAAGCAGCCATTAGAGATTACAATTCACTCAAATAGAGCAAAACTTTACCATCGATTCTCCTTCTTATTCGAGCACTCCTGAGTAATCATACCAACTGTTCCAAGCAGAAATAGTGTGTGATAAATCACTGAAACTTCCAAGATGATCGTTTCAAGAACCAAAATCAAACTAAGCAAGTGAGCCAGATGCCTTCACTTGTGAATTGCGAAAGCAAATGGAAAAGCTGAAACCAATAAAAACCCAAAATAAAGGAAAACAGAAATTATTTTTCCAAAAGAGTTTTGACTCATGTTGACTGGTATTTGTGGGAGAGGATCGTTTTAGAAGCCATTAGAATTCCCATATGAAAGACCTTTTCCTGTTGTTGCCAAATAAGATAAATATTATACTGTAAAAACTAAAGGACAAAACATTAATGTTACTGTTGATCGATTAAAAAAAGCTTATTTATTAGCTACTCATGAAAATGATTGTTGGAATCTGTTTAATGAAAGAAAAGGAGATGAATGATTCAAAATATACAACAACTCGTAGTGTGGGAAAAATCCCTTTACCAGAACGTTTTCAAGTAATAGTTTTCATGTATAAAGTTATAAGCATTAAGTGATGTATTAATATTTTTTCCCTTTACTCTTTGTGTTACAACTGTGCTTGGAAGGGAAGTAGTATAAATGCCTCTACATATTGTATAATCTTTGGTTCTACAACTTTATGTAAACTGAAAGGGCAATAAAACAATATTAGAAGCAAAACAATGTTCAAAAAAACAGAATTGTTTTAAGAGTGAAAAGTGTAGAAAGAAATAATGAAATTAAAGTCGTATAAATATAGTGTTGGCAATTAGTAAAAATGGCATTGCTATGAAATGTAATGTCATCTTTTTCAGGATATTAATTAGAGGTGATTTGCCGTTGATCGAGATAGCACATCACACAGAAGGTAATGTATTGTACTGTTAATTGAAACAAATAATATACCGAGCATTAGAAGAGAAAGAAATTACATTGTATTAGTCAATTTCTGATTGTTGTTCCCCTCAATCACTCAATTAAGGATGAAGTTTTATCAATATAAATGTAATGTCGTTGCAAATCAAAAATCATTTTTTTCAATCAATGCAAATAAAAAGTTATTTTTTACACTAGAGGGCTAATTAGACCAAAAATTACAGTTTTAAATGAATTCCGAACCACTAATATTATTCAAACACAATGTAGGATTCGAAACCACAAACTGTTGAACCGAAGGGTAACCATCAACCCTTTCAGGGTTACCAGGCCGAGCTGCCAGCTCAGCCTGAAAAGACTGAAAAATCTTCAAGTTCTTAAGAATTTTAATAAATTCTTTAATGACTCTAAATGCATATAATTTTTTCATTACTTGAATTTCAGTATTTCATTATTTGAATTTCATGAATTATGATTTCCTTCATTTGGTAGCTTAATATTATGATTAGATTTCACGAGTGCACTTTTGTTAAATCTTCCCATAAATTTAATAATATATGTCAATAAATGACTTCGTTTTATCAATACGAATGCTTAAGGATAAAAGTTCTTTCATAATTCTTAAAATTCTTGAAGTGTTGAGAGGATTTCAAATCTTCAAGTTCATGAGGATTTTTATAGTTTTTAAAATATTGCACCGCGCTTCGGGGTTCGTGTTGATTGAGAGTTGAATAAAACAACCAGTTAATTAACACAAGACTTTTATTCGTAAAAATTCCAGCTGTAACAATAACAATTAATACAGCACAATTCGTCAGATATGATAAGAAACAGCTCAAAGGTCTCAAATACCTCAGATAGATTCTCTAGCAGTCACCACTAATCAATCGTCTTCGCAAAACTGAAAACTAACTCACGTCTTTTTTTTTTTTTCTTCTTTTTAATTTGAAGCAGCTGTGTGCCTGCCCAAGGGCATTTACACATTCATCTGAGATAATAAAATCGAAATTAGGAGACTTGATGTTATAAGGAGAATTGAATTTAGGCAAAAGCCTTGGAAAGAATTGCATCAGATGTTAAGAATGCAGCAATTGGTCTGACTTGATTATCCCCTGGTAGATTTTCTGCTTCGAATAGAGAACTAATATTCCCTGCTCTGCACTTGATCGCTTGCTTAAAGAAGTTTGTATTTGGTTTTGAAATATGCTCAGTGAGGTTGTCAAGTTTAAGATCATTTCTGATATTTCTATTCCTGATATAGTAAGGAACATTTACAATGTATCTGAGCATTTTATTTTGATAGTGTTTAAAATTTTTGAATCAACTTGAGAGTACGAACACCAAGCAGGAGATACGTAAGTGACAATCGGCCTGATAACTGAGATATAAAGTAGACGTTTCATTGTTAATGTCAGTTTGGAGAATCTTCCAAGTAAGGTTCGTAGTCTATGGTAGGTGTACCATGCCGCAGAAATTTTTGTTTTGATGTGATGCGTCCAAGTAAATTGGCTATTGATATTTATTCCTAAGTAGTTTGCTTTTTTGACCGTTTCAATATCTTGTTCAAAAATATGTTTATTGGTATTGGGATGTTTACGACTTTTACTTTTGATTATAAGTAATTTTGATTTTGACACATTTATGGCAACTTTCCATTTTGTGCACCACTCTTCATATCACTAATTTTATTTTGAAGTTTCTGAATGGCAATATTCGGATTTTTTGATCTTACTACTATACCAGTGTCATCTGCGTAGAAGGCAGTTATGCTATGAATGTCATCATTAATCAGAGAGTCATATGTATAAAACAGATATAGCATAGGACCGAGGATACTGCCCTGCGGGACGCCAGCTAGAATACTCCTGGTGGTTGTGATGCAATTATTATGCTTGATGTGGAATTTCCTATTACTGAGGTAGCTGTTGATAATTTGAGTGAGGTTGTTTGGTATTCCAATTTGATGTAACTTGTATATGAGGCCTTGATGCCATACTCTGTCAAAAGCTTTTGCCACATCAAGCATAAGAAATGCTGATTGTTCTTTAAGTCTGAATCCAATGCCAATAAATTCAAAGAGTCTGATTAACTGCTTGGTTGTAGAGAGTTCTTGTCTAAAGCCGAATTGTTCAATTGGAATAAGTGATAAGTATTGTTTGAATCTATTATACAGGATTCTTTCGAAATTTTTTGAAAGGTTGGATAAAATACTGATCGGGCGATGATTTTCCGGGTTTGTTAGATCTTTTTTCGGCTTAGGAAAGAGTACAATTTGTGCTAACTCACGTCTATGTCGGGCTGCGGTATTTATACCTGACTTGGTGGAGAAATCTACCAGTTTCGCTTCTAGGCTATCTCGCTAAATATTGGTCCTAGAGCTTAGGTGATGGATGTTTCTAGAAGTATCTATTTCTCGCCAAAACATCACCAAGTCACCAAATTATTAGAAAAACTGCTTTTAACGTACAACACTTCTAAATACCGCAATTTTTGCCCAAAATATGAGTATTTCCGATCTGTCTGAGGTATTTTATGACAAAAACAATTATTATTTTTAAATTTGTAACAATATCATTGAATAATATTTACATTTCATGCAATAATTCATTAAAAGGCAACACTAATTTTGTGCTCAAAATAAAGAAATAAATTCAACATCTTGTTAGTTTGGTCTTGATATTTTCCAAGATATTTAGTTTTTTTGCTAATGTAAAAAAAAGAATTAAAATAGTAATCAAAATATTATATATACAAACATTTCATAGCAGCGTAACAATTTTTAGTTAGAATGGCACAATGATAAAGTCATAAAAAATATTTTTTCAACTGAGCAAATGGTGCAAATACTAATAAACAATAAATGTACGATTCTAAGAACAATTAGAATTATGCCTATAAAAACTACTGCACGTGCCAAGTTTTTATAGAGTTCATTAATTCATTAAAAGTTAGGATAAACAATACGCGCGTCACTGACAGACAATTCCATGAAAAGGTTACGTTATTTTGATTCATAAAGAAATTATTGCCTAAATCTGGCATAAATTAATTTATGAAAATATTTCACTATGTGTGAATATTTCACTGGTGAAATTGAATAACTCTATTAGTTTTGTTTCCACGACAACCTCAAAATAAAATATGCATGATGAAAATTGTACTGTCATGCAATTCATTGGTTGATATCATTTAAATAAATGGATTGTTTGTACATATTTGTAAACTATCCATGAACTTAAAAAAGTAAAATAAAATATAAAGAAAGAAAGGAAAAACAAATGAAGTACTTAAATGAAAATGATAAACAAAAAAATAAATTAGGTTTTTTAAGCATTTTTTTTATTGAATGAATAAATCGACAAATTCAATTGGTGTTGAAAGGTAAGTTTTAATTTTTCATAAATTCGATGTCAAAACCAAATATTTTTAAATTGAATATAATAATAAACAATTAAATAAATGAAATCATTATACTTTTTCTAACAGCGCTCATTATTTAAGGAGAGAATTTGCTTTAAACAGAAAAATTTCAATCTATATAAATAAATTCTATATTCTGCTTGTTCACCGAATGTTTTGTCCTATTTACAGTTTAAAAGTCATTGTATTTTTGAATTGGGAAGATTTGAATGGAATAAAAATGTATCAAGATGTTGATTTTGGGCTAGCTTAAAAAAGTAAGCTGTTTCACTTGGAAATTCTAAACTGTAATTACTGCTGACTTGAATTCAGTGTAAAGTAGCTTATGTCAGTATGCACTATTATTTGGAACTTTGCTGACTTCAAGATCGGAGGTATGTTTCTTTTTGCTTTTCAAAATTGTCATTCATGCATTATTGCTGGTGACAAAAGACAAAACGAGTAGTAACGGATTCTTACAGCTTTTTTAACTCCCATAAAGTAATTTGTCTTTTTAAATAACGATATTTACTATTTTTTCTATTTTTATGCATTTTAAAGTGGGTTGCAATGAATGAAAATGCTCTCTACAACATTTTTAAGATTCATAATTACAAGAAATTCTTAAGCGATCCATACTCTTTTTGATCTGGCAGTGAAACATGGAATGACATTACCAAATCCAAAAATAGAGATTCGAAATATTTAAATAATTATTTATAAATATGAAGCTTGAATAATTGATTTCATATATACTGACAATAGGTTTAACCCTTTTGCGACAGGAAGGGCAAATGCGCGCTTCTCGCTGATTGTTTTTCCCAAGTGGCCCTCCTGTTTAATGATGGTCAGTACACAATATGCAATTTAAATACTTTATTTTCTTTTAAATTTTATATATATATATATATATATATATTTCTTGTTTGAAAACGTTTTTACATATTTTATTTAATATTTATGTACCATTTAATGACTTTTAAATTATTCATTTGGAAAATAAATGTCACTTAAAATTATTTTTTAGTATGAAAATTGGAAACACAGAAGTCTACACATAATTTTCGGTTGTGTTCACTGCTGTACTCATAATAATTCATTTGCTCTTTTGGAGGATTTGTGAGAGAACAAGATCATTTTTTTACCGTGTTAGAAATTTTTTTAATATAGTTTTTGAAATAATAATTAATTATTTGTTTTAAAAAGTTATTATAGTTTAATTACCAAAACTATTGTCTGAACAATGATTGCTTTGTGAAAACAATAACGGTATTCAGAATTGTTTTAAAATCACATTTTTTTTTAATATTTTATTTAACATTTATGTACCATTTAATGACTTTTAAATTATTCATTTGGAAAACAAATGTCACTTAAAGTTATTTTTTAGTATAAAAATTGGAAACACAGAATTCTACTCATAATTCTCTGTTGTGTTCACTGCTGCACTCATAATAATTCATTTGCTCTTTTGGAGGATTTGTGAGAGAACAAGATAATTTTTTTTACCGTGTTAGAATTTTTTTTAACATCGTTTTCGAAGTAATATTTAATTATTTGTTTTAAAGAGTTATTATAGTTTAATTACCAAAACTATTGCCTGAACAATGCATGTTTTTTAGAACAATGCCTGAACAATGCATGTTTACAATAACGGTATTCAGAATTGTGAAATAAGTCCAAAATCGGAGACAATTAGGTGATATTTGGCGATATTTTTAATAACTTGGTGACATTTAGAGTTATTTTTAAGGACTTGGTGACATTTTTTGACATTATAGGACCAATAGGAGCCGAATTATCGTATTACCGTAGGATATAGGACCGTATGTTCTAGAAACGTCCAGGAAGGAATGTTCTATGACTTTCCGAATAATTATAAATATCAGCTTTTGCCAAGCAGGCTTTCAGTTGAAAATTAGGGGATCAGTTAGACTTCTGCGTCTCCAGTTCTAAAAGTTTCTGTATTATAGAAACATTATAGGTTTTCAAGCTTGTGAAAAAGTTTCAAGCTGAAGTTTTTGTAATTTAATTTGTTACTCAAAGAACCACTAATAAAGTTTTTGTGTTCAGTAGACACTTATCTCTCTTCTTTATTTCTAATTTTCCTCATCACATCTTTGTCTCCAAGAAGAAAACTAGTCACATTATTTTGCATCATTTCTGTTTTTTCAAATTTTATAATTATTAGATTGTGGAAAAAGAAATCTATTATTTTTATGTGAACTTTATGTAATTTGTGTTGGATTCGCTTAGCATAAAAGGTTTAAAACTGATTTAATGTCGACCAATATGTTCTAGACGATGCTATAACTAGTGTCAAGCATTCACCTTCTATAATTTTTAATATTTATAGACAATTTCGACGACGATTCACCCGTTCAAGGTGAATGTTTAATATAAAAAATACGTGAACTAAATCGTCGATACCGAAATTGCACGAAAGTGGCTTTTGCAGTATCGGAACCATAAAAGCACCATTTACAATTTCAATCACCTAGCTTATAGTTTGACCTTCATCAAAGAAAAATGATAAAATGTGCAGAATTCTCTTTTTGTTGAATTCCACTTTTAAAACTCTTTAACTCATAAATAAAGGAACCAAACAAAAAAGTGAAAAAGAATTTTTTAACGTGATATGTCACTTTTTCAGCGAGTATAAATCTGAAATTGCTTTACTAATGCCTTAAGAGATATCGATAACTACAGCTTTCTACCAAAAAAAGAATGGATTACTTTTTACCCAATTTAATACAATTAAACTTTCTTGAAACTTCAAGAAAATTTCACTGTGTGCGAGAAAAATACAAGTTTGAATGATCTAATTATCCATTGAAAATTGGATTATTTAATCAAATATTCACAGTTTACAAAAATAAAATCTTAACAAAAACCACAAACTCACTTAAAAAGTCGGTATAAGGCAGATCAATACGAAATATTCATTTCCCTTTTATTATATATAAATAAACGCATATGTATAAACATAAACTATGTGTAAGTGAGTTATGTTCTTTCAAGTAGGTCAATTCCATATTTATCTCAAATATTATGCACTTACACTGCTATCTTTTGCTATAAATAAGTTGTAAAAACATTTTGGGCTATTAGCGCAAATATGTGACTTCTGGATTCCAGCGAGAAAGCTCTTTGACATGCCGACGTGTCGGCCGTTAATTGAGAGCGTTTCATGTTGGCACATATATGTGACAGTCGACGTGACAGGGATAAGCCATAAAAAAAAAATTTAATATTTATTTGATGGAAACTACAATTTTTCTAGCTTATTTTCTATTAATAAGATGGTTTCTTTAATTATTTCAAATACAAAGATTCATTATTTTCCTGCTGTAAGCATTATTTTCATTTTGGAACAAAAAATTTCAGTTTACACTTATTTTTACAAACATTTGAGATAGTGATCGTATCGTTGAGCTGCTGCTCTCAAAATCAGAAGTCTAATGTGTCAAAAACTTGCGTAATCTAGGAAAATCGTAACAATTGTAAAATATTATAATTTTTAAATCTTTTAAACGCAAGTGAGGGAGAAGGTGGTCATCCTCCCAATCACTGCCCGCGGAAATGATGCTGATCTTAACGGGAATCTACTGAGCTACTGGAATAATGACCATAATATGACACAGTTAAAATAGACATAATACATGACATAGTTAAAAGAGTTGCTTAATGACCCCAAAAATTATGGGATTTCTTATATTGCAGCTTGTTTTCATATGACCATGTATTGTCTTGCTGAAAGACCTCTTCAGGAATATGTTACAGGGCAGTAAGGCTGTCTATATTCATTTGTATCCCAGAATTACTATGCACAGCAATTGCTTCTTAATTTTGAAAAGCAATCCAATAATATAGTTGACGCAGGAGTTTGCTCCAACTTCTACACACAGCCTTTGCAAAGTAAAATCTGGATCTATGTAATTTCTAAGTTGGAGAAAAGTGCTGAATATAATAGTTTTTTGCTGGTATCGATTTCACGGCCTTCCAGACTAGAGAACTTTTACTTGTTAGGCTAAAGTAGCCTTAATGATATTCTTTCACGAAGATTTCCATAATTACAAAATTATCAGAAATATCAAAATTTACTGTAATTTTTAACCATTTACTAGTAATATATAATATTGTAAGATTTTGGAAAACTACTAATGTTTTTAAGTTAATTGCTATATTTATAATTTAAAACAGTGCCATAAAACAGTAAGGTTATGAATTCGCATAACATTATATTGGTTAGCACACATCCAACAATTTGACATCATTGAAACACGAAAAACTATCGTTGTTTTGGGTTTCGATATTTATGAAATGTTAAAATACATATATTTCTTGTTAATTATACTTATACAGATATTTAATGTTAAAATACATATACATCTTTCATAGTGGAACGTCCACGTGCTAACCATTCATATGTCTCATCTTCATGTGATGCCGAAATTCAGAAAAAAGTAAGTAGAGATATAAAAACATGAACACACACTCAATGTTTGTGATGCAATATTTACCGGAGATAAAATACAACAAGGATCAATGTCATCAGATTCATTTCTTTGAGTCGATTGTTCGCTTTGTTAAAATTGAAAAGTAAACAGTCAATTTACAGAGTTTGCCTTTTGATGATAAATAATCCAGCTTATCTGAATCACATAATCAAATGATAAGTGCATACTGATTATGTATCGTAAATCTGACAAAAATTAGTATATTTATGATAATTTTAATTTTTTAATAAATGATTTTTTCATGGGTGAAAATAATTGGCTAAATATTTTATGACGACTGCATCAAATAACCAAATATTCGTATCGATAAGTAGGCCACATATGAAAATTCGATATTTTAAATCTTTTGTAAAGAAAGCAGTCTTCACTATGTGCTTATCTCGTTCGAAGGATAAAAATCAGTACAGGAGTTAATGTAAAAAAACGATCAGTTTTTGTCAATTTTCTGAAAAGATGGTATAAAATGACGCGTCCTGTAAACCTAGTATTAATAATAATATGCCGCATTGATGAAAACACAGAAAATTCCCAAGCATCCTCCTGATTTATGGCCATTCAAATCACAGAATTTATTACAGAATATTAACAGAATAAAGGAAAAGTCAATGCCGTGCTTCATCTTTGTTCATAAATTAGAATTCGTCCATTCATCAAGTCATGAGTTATTGACTTTCCGATTTACTGGTGTTGCCAACCCCCTTTCAGATAATTCAACCAAAGAAAGTGTTCACTATTGCTTGAGAATCAATGATTTAAACCAAAATTTTGATACATTATTATAAATTATAATATTATAACAAAAATAATATAATATTATTAATAGAAAGTACATTATAATCTCGAAAATATGAATAATGCGTAAATAATTTAAATAAACCAATATAAAGCTTGCAGGAAACACAGGTTTTTATTGAGTTTTAAAACTCAATAAATATAGCATTAACATGAGAGAATTTTTAGAAAACCCAAATAATTCTTCAATTAGAAAAACAGAATGGATATAAAAGTTATTTTATTTTATATTTTCGAATAAAAATTTTTTTTATTGCGGTCGAAATTAACTTTAAAGAAATCTTTTTGGCATAAAAGACAAAATTGACATGACAATAATATTTTGTGTGTGTAACGTAACATTTTTTAAGTTTTCTTTAATGTTCAGGGAAATAAATAATGTTAAATATTTCAAAAAAATATATGATCTTTAGAAATAACCAAGATGTTGTTGATGAATAAGGAATTTAATATTGATCATTTAAAATTTAATTCAAAACAAGTTATTAAAAACTATAATTTTCTTTATTATATTTATAAGGATTCTTTTAAATAATATTAATTGTGAATATTTATACGGAAACTAGTGGAGAATAAAGCTTTAAGTTTTGTCGTATCTCAAAATTTTAAAGCTTTCATTCAAAATCTGTATTTAATGACATTTCTCGTATATTTTGACACATCTTTCAATTTTTAGGTTGTTTCATATTTTTTTATCAGACAGTGGAATAACACTTTTATTATTTTGGTATTAGGAATCCACTGAAAATATTTCACAAAAAATTAATAAGATCATAATTTTAATTTATTTATTGAAGCATTGTGAAACAGGAGACACAACTGGCCACCCAAAATGGAACAGTAAGAAAGTAATTAAGTAACTGAAATTACGACGTTTCACGAGGTGTAAATGAGGACAAAATCAATAGTTAGTGAAATCGCCATTCTCGGGTATAACATCTGTCATATGCTGCCTTGTCATAGAATCAAATTGGCTTTGGAAATATCCTTGGTGTATAGCAGTTCAAATAGTTTCCATATATTGCCAAAGCTGATCTTGCAAGTTAAGTGGTGCATCTCAGGTCAGTTGTTGCATAGGCATTGACAACACATCTTCAATTGATGATAGATCGGAGGAACATTGATCAAGGAACCATTTCTGTTTAATGGTTAAAGTAGAACATCGGGTGTTACATGTGAATGCTCATTATTCTGCTCAAATATGTCTCATGGTGAGCGTTGATGATGTGGAGAGAGCACAGACTCCAACACTTCAGAGATGTAGTGTTGGTTGCTTAGTGTGTTGTTGCACCAGCATACTTCCCTGAAATGGGCTCTATTAGTAAGTGGAAACAGAAAGGTAGAAGTTTTCATAATTTAGAAGCAGGGATCCAGTGGAAGACCCTTTAATATCTTCTACCACCAGAGTTATCATCTCACTTGGGGGACATGGCAATCATAGTGGAACTATTTAACTTACTCCAGCTACTTTTAGTGAACAGGACGTACTTCAGGTTAAGCCGTGATTCGAACTGACTACCTTCCGATAATGATAACGACGCTCTAATCAACCAGGCCACCGCTAAGCAATAAGCTGTTTAGTGTACCGGCAATGTGCATTAAACTGATGCGTGAGCGAAATCCAATACTACTTTAAACCATGGAACTGGGTAAAGTTAGCAGGAATAATACAGTTAGCGGGTGTAGTTAGTTGGATATAACTTCAACAAATTAATAATTTTATTGCATGTTTTGACAAATTTTTCAATTTTTTTACTAACTTAATTATTATGAATCGAAATTATTTTCTTAATTTCATCCCTTCATTGAAGTCAACTGTTTACACTTCAATTGAATATCAATACCACTGAAAATGTGAAATGAAAATATCTCAAACAAAAATCAAGTTCAATTGTTCTCGTCTTGAAATATCTGAAAAATTGCAGAAAGGAACAAATAATAATAAGTTAATTGCAAAACATTTTAAACATAACAGAATGAGCATGTCAATAATATGGAAACATGCTTCCAGAAATAATTTTTGAATGCTAACTTTGAATCTATATTCATCTATAACTGTATCTATCCTGTATATATAATGCAGCGTAATGCAGTGTATATATAATCCAGTTGAGTTAAGGCCAATAATTTATTTTAATAATTAACAATTTTATAATTATGCAAAATTATCAAAATATTTCAATTATTATTAAAATGAATAAAAGGAAATCCTTTTATTCATTTTAAATAAGAAAAATATAAATAGTATTTTCTCGACATAGTGTCAAAAGTTTAATCGAAACTTTGGATCACATTGATCATGGAAATTAAAAGCATTTTATATTTGTTTTCTTTTATTACCCTTATAATATAAATTAAATTTATTAACCAATGCAATCATTATAAGATAAAGGAGCATAATTTTTTAATTAATATACTCTCGAATAAATTATATGTATAAAACTTTCATTCGCAAACTCTGGAATCAATGTCACATCATTTTATAAGACAATTTATCAATCAATGTTAGATGCCATTTTTGGGTGATTTACATTTCTTTTTCAAATAATAATAATTTTATTATTAATAATGGTATTTTCTTAAATATAATAATAAATAATTTTATTATTTATTATTATATTTAAGAAAATACCATTATTTATTTATTTTTTTGAAAAAGAATTATCATTATTTTTAAGTAGCATGAATTGTTAGAAAATAAAATGATGGAGACTTCAATGTGCTAAGCATTATAATGCAACTCATTCAAAAATGCATATCATTCTACAAATTCTTCAAAAGAAATCATATTCTTTTTATATTACCTTATATGAAATAAAAGAATATGATTTCATGTAAGGTAAATTTGAAAATACCTTACATGAAATCATATTCTCCAACAATTAAGGTGATATAATGTTTAATAATCAACAATTTTTATCAGATTTATAGAAAAGTTTTTATTACAAAATTAAATTAACATAATTATGTAGAATCTATTTTTTGAAAATTTTAATTTTTAATTTACGTTCATTTAAATTTCGGAAATAACATTAAAAGCGTATCCAAGGAAAATAATGTCAATCCAAAACGCTTCTAGAGTTTATCGGTAGATGGCAGCATTGCGTTAATTTTAAATTAAACATTTAATTGACGTTGCTAAACATAAGAAAAATATTTATGATCATTTTTTAAAGAAATAAAATGATTAATATCGTTTTCTATGAAGCTATTTCAAAAATATTCTGAAAAAATTGTGCGCTTTATTAAAAAAAAAAACTTCATTTTCAAGATTTTTTCTTGTATAGCGTTTCAAATATTCAGCATATTCTTTTGATACTCGTGACCATTTTTAATAATCAGATGGTTATTGAATTTAACACCATGCTGAAGATTATTTTACCGTATCCAAAAAAGATATTTCATATGCAGTGAGTCCTTATTACGTGTTTAAGATAGAATGTATGGAATTCTCTCAAGCACCCACCAAGGCAGTTGTGTATTAAAAATTTAAAGAGTGCATATTTAAAGAGGGTATAATTATACCTAGATTATATATATATATACGAAACAGTTTGATTTGCTTTTATAAGATGCAGTGAAACATTTTAAATTATTAAAATATTTTAAATTTCAATCCAAATAAACATTATACCATAGATTTTCCATTTCACGAGTGATTGTGATTTTTTCGTTTGATTGAAACTTCTCCCATGAATGAAAACAATGTGGCCTTTTTTTGCTCTTTTTAGTATTTCACGTATCCTTAAAAATTCTCGCAATTTTTCAGTTTTGTGCTAAGTTTTTTAGAATTTAAAGAATATAAAATCTCACTGTGAGATTCCAAAGAGAGTTCCTCAAACTTTTATATAAATAAATATCATAAATACCGAGAAAGAAAATCAAATTAAATTCCTGAACTTTCATTGACTTTTCTCTTTCAAACAATTATAATATATAATACAAAAAATTACGAATAATATATTAATTTATAAATAATATTTCAATAATGTATGTACTAAAAGTTTTTTTCACTTACAGTGTTTGGAAAATAGAAGCTTGAGAAATTAAAAATATGTTTTTAGACAATAGTAAGAAAGTTTAAAAGTATAGCATTAATGCTTTGTATTCAATAATACATCATATCTTGAATTAAAACGCAGAAAGACCCCAAACACGCATTTCAAAAACTCAAGTTTGTTGGTTCCCTACTGTCATTAATTTTCACGGGTGTGCCAATTAGACAAGGACTAACAATTTAAATGGATTTTGAACTTGTGCAAACCAAAGAGATGGACTCAAATCTTAGATCTATTAAATCAAAGATCAGCCACGGTAAGAAAATCTCTCACATTTATCTTGTTTAATTCTGTTTTATTATTTTTCAGATGTCCATAACCTACTACTCTTCCTCATCTGGAGTGATAGAAATTTTGTAAAACTCAAGCAATAGATGACCCAGATAATAAATCCCTTTTAAAACATTCAATCCAAGGTACCTATGTGATGCCGATATCAAATGAATCAAAATCCATGAGGGCTACATGGGAAATAGGAGGTTAGACTATCCAGCAAGATAGACAATTCCATGGCCAAAATCGCATCTGGAATATCTCCTTCAACAACACATAATAAACCAACATCAAATCCTTGTCTCAATCCATTATCATTAATCCATGCCAAAACATTTCATTTTTGACCACTGTCCATGCACCTCATATTATAAAGGATTCTGTAGAAGGAAAATCTAAAAGTATTCATGTGGTAAAGAAAGCTAACCAGTACACTACATTTCAATTCCTCCATTACAGCCAACAACCACATAAGATCTCCATTAAACATTCCGCTTATCCAACATCATAAGTTTTTGATCCCCCATAGACCCTCACAACGTCACATAACCAACACAATGAAGATTGCCAGGGACTAGGACTGGAACGTCTTTCAACCGACTATTGTTTGCTATTCCTTGATACACAGCAAGCGATTTCCTTCTCTGTCCACTATGATTTTGTATTGAATTTATGATCTCTCAAGACGAAGATCATTGTCTTAGACTATGCCATGGCATACCAACAGGCCATGAAATACCTAATTCTAAGCCAAGTGATGTCACTCATATTGAAAAAGAGAAAGTGTATCATTCTCACAAAATGTTAGGTTACATTATTTTAATATGTTCTTTTCAAAAATTACGCATATTGTATAAACAGGAGAAATTTATTTTAGTTCACTTTCTCCTCTTTTAAATAAGAAACATTTACTTTAGTTCTGCTTATCAATATTTTGATTTGTAAAAGAATTCTTCAACTTTGTTTATTCAAAAATAATCATTTGTTTATTTTTTTTTTTTCATCTCAATAATGTGTGGTTCTTTAATTGGATGATTAAGTCAAACGAATGGTAAATTTCTATGACAAGAAACAGTATTCACATGCAACCAACTCATACGCTGTATGCTTTACTCATTTTCCTCCATTTTCTACCCAAATATTGACACAGATCAACACGTATTTGACATTTTGGAGTCATAGGCTATTTAAACAGTCTGTGTACGCAAAACGTAATTTCCCACTAATTGGCAGACGTTCTTTTTTTCTTCGTATATGCTTTTTTTCTTGTAATTTGATGAGACGTTTTAATCCCTCTCCTGGATTCTAACAATTTCCAGCACTTTGTTTTAATGTAATTTTTAAGGTAGATGTTATTACTAAATATGTTTTCAAGTTTGTAGATTTAATAATTTTAACTACCTTAAAAGCTATAATAAAACAAAGAAGGTAAAAATTGATGATATATATATATATATATATATATATATATATAAATATATATATATATAGGAAAGATTTTGTACCAATATCGTCACCACCCCCTGATGAAGCTGGCGGTGTTGTTACTTCATTTATATTTAAATCATTTCATTTAAACTGATTCCTCTTGTAAATTTCCCTGTATGTACTGGTTATATATTATTTTTTTTGCTATATTTAAATAAACTGATATAATTGTTTTATTGTATTTATATTTGTTCCTAATATTAAACAATTTTCGAATATCTAAATATACATACATACAGGGAACACAATAAACTCATACAAACTACGAAAAATCATTAAAACAATGGCTTGCCAGATTTCTGAAATGTTCTGCCGGGACATCAGAGGGCCCCAAGATATTCAAGGGTACACACCTTTGAGGGAATTTTAGAATATTTTAGAAGATTGTATATTCTCATATTCATTATATTATCATGAATAAATATTAACTGATTAGGAATCTAAGCCAGGAACAGTAATAAATGTCACAAACATATAAATTTAATCATTTTTATTTCATAGATGTTAATAAAGTTACTTAAAAAGAGTGCCGAGCTGTAGCCGAATAATTAGGGCTTTTGCCTTCTGATCAATAGTTCGTGGGTTCGAGTCTCATCTTGAGCTTCGATGATTGTAATGGTTTAGAATCCACATTAAACCGTAGGTCACGGTCTAAGTAGTCTTCATGTGCAGAAATGATCGTTTCCCGATAATACAAACCAAACTTAAATAAGAAGGAACATTTTGAGAATGAGAGAGAAATAAAAATTTGAATCATATCTATACATTTACTTTTTACTGACTATGACTATTTTTTAGAAGATTATTTTTGGTTTTTGTCTTAGGGAAAAATTCTTCACAAGATAATACGACATTAAATTTACTTGGCATCAAGTCCTAAACCTTATATTGCTTCATCAAACCCCTAGTGTTAATGCATGTGTAGTTTATCAAAGAAAATAGTCTCTCAACTAGTGCTGATGTCCCAGGTAAGTAGATGGCATATTCAACAATCTTTATAAGATTGGGGAACGCTGCGTAATTCTCCTTAAAGTGACCACAAAACAGGTAGAGCCATTTTTTTTACTTGAAAAATAATCAAATTTCTGGTAGTCTCTTGCTTCCATTGCTCCCAATTTGACTGCAAATATTCCTTACAAGCACAGCTTTGTCCAACAGCTGATCTTTGTTTTTTTTTCATATCGGTTACATCAAGAAAACTGGTGTGAATAATTTCAGCAAAATTTTAGGCATTTTTCCAAGTATCAGCATTTGTTTTGTTTACTCTGACCCATGAAAACTGTTCATCGTTTTGAAAATTATTTTCTCAGAGGTTCCTAAGTGCAACGTATCTTTCTTAAAAGCCATCAAATTCTTTTACGCTGATACCAACTTACTTACCTAGATTTCTTTAGATGTTCTTTGTGCTCATAGGGATAAAGTTTGAAGCTTGTTTTTCTGTCAGGTTCCTTTTGAAGGCCTTATGAGCTCCAGCAACACCAAAAGCTGTAATGCTATCTTTTTCCATTACTAGGATGACCATTTTAAAAAATGCAAGTTGTTCGTGGACAAACCACTTGTAAAGCTCTCTCACTAAATAAGTAAATAAATTTTTTATCATTAAGGGGGACATTTCTTGAAACTCTTTCAGATCTTAAAAAGGAGTATAACTCTTTCCAGCGTGGGTATGATTGATAGAAACTGGGTATTCTCATGTTAAATGAGTTTATTTTACTGTACTTTGACAATATAATTTATTAGCATACAGTCACTCTTCTAGTTCCCCCTTTTCATACAGTATAGAAATAAAAGAGTCAAAATATATAATAATCTATTAATAGGATGGCCATATGCAAATCTTCATACATAAATAATTATTAAATAATTCACGGTTAATTATTTTTATACTTTTGGTCGTCTATTAAATCAAATTATTTTTTTACATTGGATGTGAAATAAACTGGCTGGAACACCAGGATTTTTTTTGAAAATCGAAAAAGTCCACTTCAAACCGAGACGCCTGGCAGGCGTAATAATAATTCATCGTTTTTAAAATTGATCTTATGGTTCACAATGATGTCATGTTTCACAATGAATATCTGTTATCTTGCAAAATGTTAATTCTAACTCAGAAATTGAAATATAAATTGAAAACTTCAGTATTCTTATTTTGAAATATTATTATATATTTGTGAATGAAAATTATGCTATTTAGCAAATCTCTGACTTATTTGTTATAGGGCACTTCTTTGACGTTGAATAAAAATCCAAAAGAACAAGCCAAAACTGCAATAAGTCGGCAGAAATAAAATTGAAAGTCTAGATTTCCTATCAAGTTTTTTATAGCGCGTTCTGAACTAGGGACTTGACTGATGAACTGCATTGTAAATTTTTCAATACGAAAATAAACTATTCTATAAGAAAATCACTTATGTGTTTCTATTTTATTTTAAATAGTATAGAAAATAACAAAAAGACAGCTTGATGATAGGGAAACATATTTTTACATAAAATCTCATTTTGCAACGCATATTTTAATTTCATGCTTTATTACAATGACGCTTTGTACGTGCTTATACACTTACGATCACACTTTTTAACGATTTATATGATAGTTTATCATGTTGCATGTGATGAAACATTATTGTATAAAGAAAAATTACTTTGAATTATAGTTGTATAAGTTAATTAAATCTGACATATATATATATATATATGGTGCAAGAAAATTCCTAGATGTATCATTACGAAATTCATTTATAGTAGAAACGAATATAAAAATGTTCATGATTCGCGAGCACGTGTATCGTAAATTTATTTAAGAAAGTTGAATACTTAAAACTTGATGTTTTTATTATTCCTTAAAAGGAAGCAATATTTATTAGAAGTCGAGCATTTATATTTATTATTTATACAGCGAACTATTAACTGGTGTACAAATAAATGAAAAAAATTTGGTAATAAAAATAATACAAAATTAACTTGTTATCAGATAATTTTATCCATTAAAGAAACTGAATGAGAATCGATCATTGTTCTGTGAAAATTTTAATTATCTTAACAGAGCAATGACATTAATTTTCATCATAAAAGGTACGTTATTAATGTTCTGTATTAATAAAATTCTTATGCAGCAGGGCCACTGAAAATTTATGTAGATTTGAATTGACGATAACTGCATGCAAGGAAATCAAATATTTATTAATTTTGGTCATATTGATTAATAGTTTTGGAAATATTTTTTAATTATTCAATATGCATAATTATATTAATAGTATCTGTAATTAATTTAAATCGTAATTAACATTGATTTGAAACTCATGTAAAGTTACCAGTACACAGTGTTCAGGAACTCTGCTTGCTTCAAAATTATTTTCTATGTATAAACAGTTGGAATAAAAATAAAATATGAAATTGCATTGGATATGCACAATTTTCTTCATACGCACATTTTTAAAAACAATAATTTTTTTGATTTTTTTGAAAGATTCTTGCTTTTTCAGAAAACATTGTTTCCCTTTTTCGCCAATCGGAAAAGGATTGAATCATGGATGAATAGAATTCCAATTTCAAGATTAAATAACTTCGTAACTAAAGAGAAATTTAAGCCGTTCCATGAATTATTTCATTGTTGTTATTTGGATTTACTGTGGTGTCGAGGACACTGTTTTTCACTGCTTTCCAGTGAACATTAAGAAGAAATAAATCATAAGATTTGGGGGACCAAGTGACTGCATTGATTCCTTTGTTCCGAAATACCTGCTTTGACACTTACAGACCTTGTATAATGAGATAATAAAAACCCATTCCACACTATAAATATGTGATATGACATCGTTAATCTGATTACTGGACATAAGAGAGCTGGAAAATTGCATGTT
Source organism: Latrodectus geometricus (assembly GCA_026290005.1). Taxonomy (NCBI): domain Eukaryota; kingdom Metazoa; phylum Arthropoda; class Arachnida; order Araneae; family Theridiidae; genus Latrodectus; species Latrodectus geometricus. Next base: position 122,369 of record JAPDSC010110691.1, on the reverse strand, counting down.
GATTGCACTGACATATACGTTACTATAAAATGCCGAAGTCTGGTAAAATCTTAAATTTTAAGGATGAAGCGTAGTTTTGCCAAAGAGGTTTGGTAAGCCTAAAGGACGCCTTGAAATGATTCCGTTTCAGTATTTTATCATGCCTTTGGAAAATAATCACAACGATTTTAAAAATAATTGTAAGACATATTCGACATAATCTTAAGTCCTACCTTATTTATATTACTTTAGCAATTTATATTGTAAGTTAAAAAATGAAAGTGTTTTTAAAGCTTTTTGAGACTTATTGTATACAATTTGCTCATAGAAAATCCTTTTGTAGGTAATCCCGCGTTTCAGGCTTTTACTGGAAGAAGTTTGCAATCCGAGATTTAATTGTAAAGGCTTGTTAAAAGGGCGAAATGGAATCATATTAAAGAGTACTTTTATCAAACGACCTTAGTAAAAGCTAGTTTTACTTATAATACTTAACGTGTGCTTCTGCATGCACTTTCGTTTCGCTTTTCCAAGTGATATTTGAAGATGATACGATAGTTAAAACAATATTTTTTAAAGGAATAGTTGTTCTCAAAAATTATTTTACTGATCCTTAGTATTGGTTTACTGAAAATATAAGTTAAAATTGATAATTCAAGGCGAAAACTACACTAAATAGAGCATAATCTTTGCTCTTAGACTATGATGCAGTGGATGTCAGATATGAAAGAAGCTGCAAATTTGTATCTGTGTTATGTGTGCTAGTGCATTTATTAAAGTTAGAATTCTACCCTAATTTTGCACAATCAATTATAAGTTCCCCAATTCTGCAAGCTCAAGATAGCAGGTAAACAAAGTTCTTACGTTGCCATTACAGGAAATGAGAATAAGTATGCAAATTAAAGCATGAAGTGGTTGAGAGACCGGTCAGCCGAGAATAAGAATATCATTCGTTATAAAAGCAGGTCCAGATCAGATTATTTCCTCTTCCATTCCCCGGACAATCATCTTCTTGGAAAATCCTTCATCAATGAAGCAGACTTACGGCAAGCATTCGCTGACTTTGTATCCAAAACTCCTGAATTTCAGTACAAGGAGATTGTACAAATGAAGACACGTTAGCTGAAGGCGCTGGATGCCAATGGTTATTTCTTCGAGGAATAGCAGTTGATTACACTTTTTTTTGATGGAATTGATTTTTTCTTTTGAATTACTTATTAAAAACGGCAAGAACTTTCTTGCTTACCTTATAGAAGGAAACTCCTAGTATTCATAACATTCGCATTTTTTTAAAGTTCCTAGTTCACCTAGTTCGTTAAAATGAGTTTCAACGGCCTAATTTGTTTATCATAATATAATTTGTTTCATTTTTCAAATAGAAATTACTTAATTAAAATAAATTACTGAAGTTATAAAAACACTATATATATTTTTTGTGGTATTGAAATTTTCACAATCATTAGGAAATGAAACTTGAAAATTTCGTTAAAAGAATATGGGAAACCAAATTAAATAAATAAAAATTGCTCGTGAAATTAAATAAATTTTGAATTATCTTGGTTTGCCCATTATCTTGGAAAGCACATACATTATTTCCATTATAAAATTAATTTACGTTATTATTTGCATTTAATTAGAAATTGTTTATTTAAAGTGATGTTTATTTCTATTCTAATTAAGAAGATCCAAAATCATTAATTCAAAACCACGAAATATTATTTTTGAGATTTTTATTACAAGGTAAAAAATTTGATAAACATTCGAATTTCAAATATTAATATTTCTCTAGTTCATCAAAAATAAAAATTTCTCATTTTTATCATAATTTCTTTTTTTTAAATTAATTATAAAGTCAGGAAAACCAGATTATAAATTATATTTCTTTGTTACAATTGAAAACTTTTATTAGAAATGATACAAAAACGTCAAGAATATTTCGCTACGTGGGCTTATCGTCATTAACATGATGCTATTAATGTGAAATTAAAAACGAAGTAATATCTGCAATTAATCTGCATGTTTGAAATAATCAGCAACATTAAAAAACCCGAGAGAACGTCAGAAATTTGTTTTTTTTTCAACTATTACGCATCTTTTTTTATGTTATTATCAAAGTTGATAAAAAATATATATTTGAAGACTATTGATAAATGGAACATGCAGTTTGAAGTTTCAGTGATTTTTATTTAACGATAAAATTAAAAATAATCTAATTTTTCTAAAAATAACACAATTAACATTCCTAAAATGCTTAAACTAAATTCTGAAAACAATTTTCTGAAGAAATTTTTCTTATGCAATACAAAACTGCACGCTACAGAAGACTTGCCTATTATGGCCGATTGCCAAAATTAAGTTTTCTTTTTGTTTTGAGAAAAAGTGAATTTATGGTACCTCTCCTATTTAGCAAAGCGGAAGTGCATGACTTGATCATGATCTTTGTTTTTTATTTTGTAGTTAGATGAATCCATTACAAAATCTAATTTATTCATTTCTGAAACGTTAAAAAATATCGAAGTTAAGAAAATTTAGTTTAAAATTACCAAATCTTATTTTTAGGTATGTAGTAATTTATATATTATGTATTTATATATTAGGTATGTAGTACCATGTATATATTAATTTGAAGTTTTGATAGTTATACAAATATTAGCTTCTAAACTTTAATTTTTTTTTCAAATTATAATTTTGGTCCATGAAAAGCTAAATGTTTTAGTTTTTTAACTATTTAACTCTGGCGTTTTAAGAAAAAAAGAAGTTCGTCTTGCGGCCAGACCAGCCTGCTGTAAATGGGGTTGAACGGTACGCACAGTCATTGGATGATGCGTTACAGACTAAATATTCGTGATATGGCTGAGCGAACTGTTACTGACATATCACGAGCATTTAGTCATGCGCACAATTTGCCTGTCATCACGTGAAGTGGTGCACTGAGGTAAATGCGATTAAACACGTCGATCCATCGTATCTTCCTGCATCCAACGATCACATATCCACTTCATAGTTGTTTGGTTTCGTCCAACACGACTACCGATTTCCCTGAAAGATAATCCACAATGTCGGTAGGCCACTATCCTTCCTCTGTCGAATTCGGATACATGATCAAAAAATTATCTCTGTTTCCTATGAGGCATTATTGATCATTTAAAGAAAATCACAAGAAAAACACAATTGCAGAACTTGAAATCGTTGAAATCTCGAAGCCTTAAGTAATGCTTTGAAGTGGTGCCACAGTCGCGCGTGATGTGCGTTTGCGCTGAAGTTCTTATTATTTGCATATCTCCTCTACTCTAATGTGTATGTTTTAAATGTCATGTTATTTGCATGCCTCCTTTAGGGTGTTGCAATTACGGTGGTCAGCAGTGTATATATATATATATATATATATATATATATATATATATATATATATATATATATATCATACTAATATTTGAATTAGAAATGATTTATCTATAATGAAATATATGTATTCACAGAATTTCTTTCATTTCCTGAATTTTCAGATAAAATTACTTGATAGATTTTATAAGTCAAATAACTCATTACTTGACATAAATAATCCAAGATAAATAGGATGAAGTGTTTTTCCATAGTTATTGTGAAATCCATTTTATTTGAAAATCAAATAATTTTGTTGTATGTATAAAAACCTTTTTTATATAGTTATTCTGAAATGCATTTGACTCTGTAATTATAAATATATAACCGCATTATTAGGTTGCTGCTACGGGAAAGAATTAAAATCAAGCTTTAAGATAAATTAACAAATATCTATTTACATTTTCGTTGCAATAAAGTATTCTATTTTAATTAATTCATAAAACGTACACGAGAATCAACTTTTTGTATTCAACTTTCTTTTTTGACTGCTCTTGAAATCTTAAGCCCTGACCGTTTTTATGTTTAGTTTAAAATAGAACACTATATCAACAAACTTAATGTTTATTTTCTTATTAATCGTTCTGAAAAGGATAAAATGTGTGTTCCTGAACAATTCAAAATGTAGTAAATATAATTTTTCCCATAATTTACGCAATGTTATATATTAATATTGTATTATATGGCAGTGTAATATATACTTTTTACATACTTTGTTTTCAAGTTGGGAAGTTTTTACACTAACAATGCAAAGAGTACAATTTCTATCATAGTTTTATTTTAGAAAGTGAGGAAAATTTATTTTGCTATTGTGTTCTTTTTTTAATTAGAAAATTATAATTCTTTGTTCATCTGCTGTCTTTAATTCAAATTTTAAAAACTTATCTAAAAGTAACGTATTTAAATTTCCTATATATACATACATTTCCAATCAGAAACATGGAAAATAGGCATACAGACGATACCATAGGATTAAAATGGACTTTAGTACACATAATAACACAAATTTGAGATTCACTTGATCCCAAAATCAAGACAATTAAGCAAATTGCGTGTGCAATTAAACAAAAATAGAGCAACATCAATAGCACATCAGAATGCCCTCTGCTGTAACACATGCCTCCACACTGTCCAGCATCGAGTTGATTAGACGTCTGGTATTATCCTGAGACAAATAGGACAACAAAGCTTGAACAGCCACCACCAAATCATATATAGTGACATGGCAGCACCTGGTGTTTCTGTTGGTTCTAAACATGCTCTATCGGGGACAAGCCGGCTACTGAAAAGTCCGAACATGACGTAGGAAGTCTTGAGCAAATCGAGCTGTATGCGGATACTTGCTGGAAATTTATCTTGCTGAAAAATTTTTTCTTGAAGACTATTTAAGAAAGCTCCCACTTGGGGTCGAATAATGTCATCAACAATAACGATGGCCCATTAAGGTTCCAAGTACCACAACTAGAATGAACTGGCTATCATAGGCATGCTCTGCCTCCAGACCATTACTTCTATTGGGCGAGATATGAGTCCAGGAAGTGCACTGTTCATCAGGACAACTCCACACCCGTATGTGGTTATTATTTGTCCCTAAAACGAATTGGGATTCATCACTAAACACCAGCTTTGCCAATCTGTGATATTCCACGTCGCTCGCGCTTAGCACTACTGTAGAAAGAGTCACCAATGTTGTAGCGTTAAAGGCAATACGTGAAGTGGACGTTTGAACTGAAGCTAATGCATCTTCCTAATGCACCTGGAACTGGTTTGTGGAACATCTAACACCCCTACATCTGCACACATTGTGGAACGCGACTGTATGGGATACACGAGAGCTTGCTGCATGATCCTCTCGCCTGCCGTCTTCGTGTCCCCCAGACCCGGTATTCTGCACGTGGGTATTATCTCATGTCTACTGTTCCAAACATGTTCTGATGCATATTTCGAATGATCGTTCTGAAGAGTAGCATGGCGTGTCTACCAGCCTGTGATTTTCAAGCCGATGACACAGCCCCTCTCTAACTGGCTAAACTGTAGGAAGTGTCTTCTCACACTGGCATTCTTCACTTACTAAAGGCCTCCTAGATGTGATTGTTCCCGTTTCTGCATCTTCTACTCTAAGCCAATTTATAGATGGCCCCCTTTCTGATTGCAGCGCCACAGCTAGATATGTGGTTATGCGCATTAGCACCAAACTAAGATCTTTTGTATATCGGATCTCATTGTACTGATTTATTAGTTTCGAGATTCATTACATTTTAAAGAATTTTAAATAATAAGCAAACATGATTCGGAGCATATTTTATTTCAATTTTGAACACACACATTTAAAATATCAAATTAAAAATTTCCTTTTATGAGCCAAACTGCAGTTTTTTTTAAGGTGATATCTATCCTATGATCTGTGGATTGTACGGAGTTTATATATTGTTTTATTATTTTTTTTTAAATTTATTTTATTTATTTATATTTTGTTTGCAAGTTTTTTCATCGACTTATTTTTTTTATGAAACTTATGGCATCATTGATAACCTGCAAAGTGGATAATCCACTAGCAGATAATAAGGAGTTAACTACCACAAACGTTAAAACAATATCACACTTAAATTAAAAAGCAAAATCAGAACAAATTAGAAATTGAAATATTTTATTTACATTTAATCTTTACACATTAAAAAAGAAATAAAAGCTTTTCGATATTTAAACATATGAAGGAATTAAAAACATTTTAATAAGTACAATGGTTTAGCCATGATAAATGCCTAATAATGCTAGAGATAATTACTACTTCTGCTCATCTGCTAGGTGGGTTGTGTTCAAGAGAGAAACTGCTTTTCTTCTTTTTAGCGGCAAGAGGAATAAATGCTGTTAGTGCGCTGCAGGTGAAGCACGCAGCGCACAAAATGTGAAAGACGCCATCGTACGACCCCAGCTTACTTCTGAAGAAACCTTCAATTTAAAGCAAAGAGAGAGGATCAGTATAATTATTTTAAAATTTATATTTTCATATGCATATCAAGTTTGCCCTTAAAATATTGTTTAGAAAACATAATGTGAAATATTTAAACACGAACTTGCATATATAAACACATCTAACTAACTTTTTAAATATATCTTTTAAAAAATAAATATTTAGAATGTTCTTTTTAAAAAGAATTATTTGTTTAAAGTAAACATAAATGTTATACTTTTTAACTTATAAATATTTAACTATTAAATTTTTAATATTTCAACACTGGTTGATTTCAAGTAAATATTTCCATTAGACCTAACAATATGCCATAGAAATTTATGAAATGTAAGTCACGACCATTTTAGTAATTGTCAAAAAAATCCTTGTGTATATATACATATTTATATATTCAGGAACGCCAAACTGGCAAACTTGCATCTAAAAACGATTAGCGCTCTCTCCTTCTGTTCAACAATTCGAGATTGAATACCCCTTTCGGCTTGTTTATGCATTGATGTTCCACTTAGAGCCGAAGGTCAAAGTCTAACTAGCTCTCGTGTGCAAAAAAAAAAAAAAAAGATTGTTGAGCGACAAACATTGAAAATAGACAACATTGAAAACATAGAAACATTGAAAATAGAACATAAAGAATGGAACATGTGATCGAAATGTAGTTTAATCCACATAATACAGATACGAGATTCAGCAGATTCCCAAGTCAAGAAAATTAAACAAATACATTGTGTACAGTTAGATAAATACAGAGCAATCTCGATAGCGCGTTAAACCAGTTTCTGCTGTAATAGCCGCCACAATTCCTGGCATCAAGCTGATGAGATGTCGGCTATTGTTTCTGAGAAAGATGAGCCCACAAAACTTGAATAGCCATCTACAGATCACGTACAGAATGTCACAGCCGTATTTGATGTTTCAACTGGTCTCAAACACGATGCAACAGAGACAAGTTCGGGGAGCAGACTGGCCATGGAAGAATCTGAATTGGACGTAGGAAGTCTTGAGCAACTGGAGATATAAGCGAAATAGTATTTTGCTGGAATATAATTCTTGGACAACCATTTAGGAAAGGCCCAACGCTGGATTGAAGAATGTCATCAAAACAACACTACCCCGTTAAAATTCCTTTTACCACAACTAGAGGCTATAATAGCCCATGCTCTCTATTATGCTTTGTGTATACAATGTATCGCGTGACAATGTGGATAGTAATGTACCGTTAACTAGGACGCTTCTATACTCGTATGCGGTTATCATCTGCCCCCAAAACGAATTGAGATTCACCAGTAAACCTCAGTTCTTGCCCATCTGTGACAATCTGCTTCGCTAAGGCTTAGCATCACTGTAAACGGAGTCGTCGATATTGTAATATTAAAGGGAAATATACGAAACGGGTGTTTTGGATCGCAGATTCGCTTTCGCAAGGCCTTCTAGAACTGGTTTGTGGAACCACTGACACTCCTACACCCATGAATACCATGGAATGTGTCACTACGGAATCCACGAGCTGTTGCCACACGATCCTTCTATCCTCTTGTACCATCTCCCAATATGTTTGAGGATACACTCCGAATGATCGACTTGGAGAGTAACATGGTGAGTTAACAAGCCTGCGGTTTTTAAACCGATGACGATGCCCGTCTCAAACTGGCTGAACTATGGGAAATATCTTCTTACACGTCTCCCTGGCATTCTTCGCTTACTAAAGTCTTTCTAGCGGCTAGCTGTAATCTCGTCAGGTTTCTGAATCATCTACTCTACGTCAGTTTATATAAAGCCTATTTCCTAATCAGCGCCACTGCTGGGCGTGTGGTTATGAGTATTGACACTAAACTTTGATCATTTCCATAACGAATTATACTTATTTGGAAAGTTTTGCGCCTGTACCATTCATCCTTCTTGGTGTGCTATTTTTAATGTTCCTGAGTGTATATTGTTAAAATGATATTTGTCTTACTTTAAAGTAATTGTTGATACAAAGTTAAACATTTTTAAGAAAACATTAAGAGGAAAACAAAGCCTAAGCAATTTTCAATTTTTAAATGTATTATTTATAAAAATATACACGTGACCTACAAGTAGTTTCCATTTAGTTATTAAATATTTCTAAATTGCGTAACTACGCAAAATTACAATTCTATATTTATTTAACATTACGTAAGCAGTTTTAATTTGAATTTCCTAGAATACTTGAGTGCTTTAGTAGAATGGTTTGATTCTCTTTATAAGAAATTTTTTGTACACTCAAGCAGATTCTCATCTACAATTTGAAGTGGATTTACAGAATTTGCAAACTTCCATACCCGAGATGAAAATCATATCCATTAACATTTGAGCTGAACACTTAAGTCATGGAGTATTAAATCATAAGAGTATATTACTTCAAATGCTAACTAGGTTTTAGGTTTTTTATATAAATACGTTTAGCAGAATACTATATTATGAAATATAAACATATGTTTAAATTTTTTTTAAATTAAAGATTTTTTCAAAAACCTCTGAATGCATTTAAAAGTAATTAACTTTGCGTTTATTCTTCATTTATGTTGCTTTTTTATTTATGTCTTTGTTTCTTTTGTTTCCAAAATAGTTTCACGTACTTCCTATCCGATAAATGCTAATTTTGAATTATTGTAATTCAATTCAGTTTTAATAAACAGAATTTTTGCTTGTTAAACCTGTTTGCTCAGATTAAACTTTAGAAAGAAATCATGTCAAAGGTTAACCAAAATAAATCATTTATGCAAGCAATTATTTCTTATCAGAGTAATTTTGCGTATTACGTTTTAAGCAATTGTGTATTTTTTGGAAGGTTGGTCATGGATAAATGTGTGCGTGTTCAGGAAAACTAATCAAAACGATCAATTGTAATATTGTTACAGTCACACAATTGAAAATTTACTTCTTTGTAATAGATTGAAAATCGAAGGGAGGGGGGACGCCTTTTTATAGTTGTAAAATGATAAAACAGAAACATTTCTTTCTTTTAGTGACACTTTTTTGTGATTTTATTTCCCAGAAAGTATTACGTCATCAGTTTAATTTAATTATTAAATATCAGTAAATAATCACGTAATACATCAGTTTGATGTATTACGACATCATACGAAATATAAAATTGAAAATGCAAATAAGTTGTCAAATAACATTACTAAGTTGGTAGGTAAGTATTAAACAGAGAAAGTTATTTTATTGACGGCAGTAGATTCATCAATATATATTCAATGTTGAAACGTAATTTCTATTTTTACTTATCGCGTCTTTTTTTAGTTTGTTACAATGACTTTGCAGATTTGAATTCAAACTGTTTAAAATTTAGATGGATAATTTTGTTATTTTCTCTGCTTAGTCACAAAAATATTTGATTAAGAATCAATTTTTGCAACAATTAAAGAGTATAATTTTGACTTAATAATTGTAGCTAAAAAAATTATAAACATTCATAAGGTGAGTTCTGTTTGGTTTGTTATTTAATGGTAGTATTTTTGCATACGAGTATTAATTAGACCGTAACATATCTCTTAAAATAGATTCTTTATCAGTAAAAGCATCCAAGCTCAAAATGGAAATCAAGCCAACGTAGAAGCAAACAGAAAAACAGAAGGCCAAAGTGTAAACATTTGTATACCAGCACGATTCAAACATAAAGTTCTTACATAAATTCTCACTGCGTAACTATTTACACAAGTGTTTGTTATTTGATATAGCAATATCGATATTTTTTTGCATTCTTTCAAAATTTGATAGGGGAGATCTTAAAGTAATAGTTTGTGTTCAGATTAGAAACAAAATACACTTTCTTACAATAAAGCATATTTTTTTTAAATTGAAAACAAATGTGTTGTGGCAAAATTAAGTCTAAACTTTAAATTTAATTCAGGTGCAAATTATATGAGTCTTTTTACAATGTAGAATTTATTTTGATATCCATGAAAGAATTCTTCAGAATATTGAGTACAAGTGTGATTGAGTACATAAAAGAAAAAAGCGAATTGCTTTGAAATTTAGAAATCACTTGTCAGTATCTTCTTTTGGATCAACACTATTGTAGGAATTCTTCAAAAATTCTATTAAACAACCAAAATGTTGATTGCAAATTTATTTTTCAATGATCAGGGGATTTGTCCTTTCTATAAGGTTATGGTGAGGTTTTGAATTTTCCTTAGTATTTCAAAATTGTTTTAATCGTTTTTTGAGTTTTGCTATTTTTTAATACTTGTATAAAATGTTAAACAGGAATAAATTCAATTAAATGTAGGAATCAATTAAATTCTTAAAGTGAAATTATGACTTAAACACACTTGATACTGAATTTACTTTTTCAGAATTCAGTTATATTCGAAAGACAAAACACATTACCTATTAAGGTTGACTGAGTCAAGCTTAAGGGTCCATATAACGAGAACCTTGATGCAAGGGCCATTGCTACTTTATCTTCTTCAATAAACTGCGAAACATTTCCTGGAAACACTATAAGCAGTCCACCAATAAGGAGTCCAAACATAAACATAACAATCATCAGGAGTGTAAATCCCTTCAGCCACACGGTGGCGAACAAGAGTATGCCCATGGCACCAAAGCCAGAAAAGATGAACGTTGTAGTGCTCATGCAGCCGGAATCTGTGACGAACCCAAGAAAGAAGCGTCCAAGCATGTCAGCGATGGCCATGCCCATCACAATATATATCTGCTTGTGGCTTTCAACGCCAATGTCCTTGGAGAAGTCTACCACGACTGTGAGAACTGTTGTTACGATGTACATGTAAAAACTTTGAGTTAAAAGCATGAGCAGGAAAGGCAGGTCACAGAACACTGCAAATGTATGGCTTGAGGAACTTTCACGTTTTTGAACAGAAATTTGGTTAATCGCAGGTGTCTCTGAACATAATTTCCCGCAGCTCAAAGTATGTTGGCACTGAGGTTTGTAAAGATTTTCTGAATAATTGTCAGATAAAGCATCATATCTGAGCAGCTTCGGGAAATTTTCTAGTTGTTTTTCTGAATTACCGAAACTAATATTAACTTGATCTTCCTTTTTAGAACACTCATCTTTTTGGGCAAAGTTGGCGCCATCCCGTTTTGCATTATTCTGAAATATATTTGATGGTAAACTATTTGTAAATATTCTTACATCTTCCTTTTTCTGGATACAATAAGACTCCTTCTCCATAGACGAAAGAGATGTTGAACGGTATTTTTGATTTGCAGTTGCAGACAGAGCAGTCGGTTCTACGTAGCGACTTATTATTTTACTGTTGTCTAGAATATTTTGTCCTTCTAAATCTGAACATGAAGTCTCCGGCTTCCTCAAAAGGAGTGCAGCAGGTATGCTATTCATGACTAATCCTGATAAAACCAGGAAAGTTCCTTGGGTTCCATAATTTCTCAACAAAATATCAAACAATATTGGCAACAGAAAACCAGCAAGACATTCACCTCCGAAAGCTACTCCATTTGCTTTAGCTATATCTTTATTAAAATGCTGCCTGAGGATTTCTGGGATAAGTACTGTACTTAAGCCTAGACCCAAACCTGAAAAATGTAAATTTAATAAGTTAAAATATTTCTATATTAAGATATTATAATTTTCAAATGAAATTAAAATTTTTATAAAAATCATTGAGATCATATTTTCTTATTTTTATAATTTGAAGTAAGTTGAAATTGTGTAAATATGTTCCTTGATTTAAAAGATATCATAAATAAAGTATACCAATACACACGTGCATAAATAAATATTTAACAATATAGAATGATAATGTTCCATTTAATTATTTTGTATAAGATCTCAACTTTCAATGTAGAATAATTATTTTTCTAATCACTGATACAGCGCAGTTCATTACTACAATCGCACTATACAAATTGCAATTAACATTAGTTGTCATTCATTAATGTTTTTCAAAAATGCTGCTTAGAGAAGAGTAACTTAAATAACTCATTCTTTGGTCACGTTGTTCAAATTAAAATTTTAACTTGAAATTTTTTGTATATTTAAATATTTGCAAAAGAATATTTTTCAAGAGTATGATTAAGGTAATCAATAAAATTATTAGTATTTTCGATTTATCATTTAATGAAATGTGAAAAGGTATGCAAATCAGTACATCTCGCGATTTAAAAGCATGCCCGTAAAGAGTAAAAATGAGTCGTTATACTAGCAAGTCAACTCTTCACTTCCAACAATCGTAACTCGTAGCGTAGATAAATTGAAGTGTCCAATGAGTTATTTGCTTTAGGACTTCAAAATAGACTTATTAGCAGGTTGAATGTCTCAAGCTCTTGAAGATAGTGCGTTGAATGATCGTACAGCAAGAAATCAAATTTTAAATTTCGAGTTGGGAGATTTGGACCAATGAGACAAATTTCCTCAAACACTCATAGACTTCCTTATTTCCAGAACACCATAGATTTGCGCAAGGGTTTTGAACAGCTGGAGACTCATTGACAGAAAGGCTGCAATTTAATAAAGCGTCATTACTTTGAAGACTATAATTCATTGGTTTATTTTGTTCATTCAATCATCTTGTGCACTCCATGGCTGATTAAACCATGGCTTGCAGTTTAAAGTAGGTTCAAAACCACTACAAACATCAGAAGCCAGGAAGGGATTCATTCCTAGTATTGGTAAAATCAAAGGACAGAGCGCTAATCATCTGGTAGACAGTTTGAAGACTAATAATGAGAGATACACTTTCTGCAAGTTTCATTGTTAGTTATTTAAAAAGACAAGAAATTTATTTTTTACCTAATAAGAGATAATTTTAACTATTTCTCTAGAGAGCAACTATCACTTAACATGCAATTATTATCACATTAAGTTAACAAATTCCATTTAATCGAAAAGATCATACCAACAACTCGTTTTTAGTTACTCATAATAAAATACCACATTTTTATTATTTACAATGTAATGTATCTTTAATAAAGGGACTATGCAGTTTAAAGCAATTGTTTTTGCAGCGAAGGTTGATTTTGCTATTGCAAAATTAAATAAGTGTTTTTAATGCTCAATATGAAAAAATAAAATGTTGAAAGAGAAAAAAAAACTTAATTTGTAAATATAATTATTTTGTAGGTGAAAGAAGATTAATTTGAGATTATGGAATCCCCAAATATTATTTTATACCTTTAGAATCAGACAAAATTTCCTAAAACTATCACAATTAATTGTTTTCCAGCTGAGAACTCTGAAATATGCAATTCCCCCTTTTTTTTTTATGTATTTCCCAAAGTTATTTTGAAAATATTTGAAATGATGATTTCTTAGCTGATTGAAAGGTAAAAGAAAAATATCCTTGACATAGAGTTAAGGTTATGCAATGTAAATATTGCAAGAGTTTTCCTTGTCTTCAATCTATTTACAATTTAAAATAACATTTAAGAACAGGATGGAAGATTATTTTATACAAAATAATTTGCCTTTGATTAATGACCCTATTGTTTTTAGATTACATTTACGGGCGCTTATTTATTACTTAGAAAATGAAAGTGCGTAAATCTCGTTTAAAATTATTACATAAAGAGAAAATTTGAAAAGAATTTTTTTTCCCGCATCTATTATAAAATACTGCTTAAATTGTTTAATGTAATACATTTTTTTACAGTAAAATAAAATTTCAATTATCCACTTTCAATGTTAACGGTGACGTTTGAAACCCAAAAGAAACTTCAATTGCTAATTAAGAAGATCTTCAATGGAAAAAATGAACAGGTTTAATTGGTTTTTCAGAATAGATAAATTGTAAGCAAATTTGTAAATAATGAATTATTCCCCTAATAATTAATTATTTAATAACAAGCATGTTAATTTAGTTTTTTCATTGCTCATATGCATATTTGTGTTACTTTGTTCAGTTTTATCATAATTTTATGGATGATTACAGAAATAAATACGCCAATCAATTTTGCGGATAATCAGAGAATCACTGTATAGATTTAAAATTTATTTTTAAGGAGATGTTTATAAGTACTTTATTTCTTACGTGTATATTTAAATCAATATTTACACAATACATTAAATAAATATCTTATTTACCATATCACTAAGGACAACTATAAGCTATTTATAAGGCATTTTATCTACAAGTTATTTATAAGTATTTCATAGTCACTTGCACCTGCACAGTCCAGTCACAATAATGTAATCACCATGTACTTTTGACGTTGACGTTAAATAAATAACCAATCACAGAAGATAGGTTGTTATTGCACCAGAATGCTTTCCTGTATCAAGCCCTGATTTGGGCTTTAATTACTAGATAGAAGCAGCTGGGTGGGAGGCTCATAATTTAGAAGCAGGGACCAAGGAGAAGACTCCCCATTACTTGGTCTGTTATCCCCAGAAGATACAGAAGCTAGGTGGCATCATTGTGCAGTTGAACATATATAAAGAATGTGTAAGGGTTTCGGAAAACATTGTAATCGTTGGCGTAATGCAGAAAAAAACGATTTATCTATCGTCCAAAAGGGCATAATCATTGGTTTTCGGATCAAGGGATGGAAAATTTTATGAAACAGCTAAGTTTACGAGCTGCTCATGTGTCACCGTGCTAAAGGTATGCCTCGCATGGCAGAATGGGCTATCAAAAATCACTGACGTAGAAAATGTGGTGCACCACAGCCCATAAATGACAGAGGTGAAGGACGGCTGTAAAAATGCATTCCGGTGAATTGACTTGTTACCGGTGAATTGACGTCGAGAAACTGACCGTCTAGATGAACCAAAGGACCATCATCAGTGTTTTACAAATTACTGTTCAGCGAAAGTTGTTGCGTCTGGCCTCCGAAGCAATATTTACATGCATTTTTACATTAATTTAATATTTGCAATATTATGTCCGATTCATGCACCTATGCTGACTGCTGTTCTTCGGTGATGAAGGTATGAATTTGCACGCGAATACCGAATACTGGAAGTCCATTGTGTGACGACAGGCAACGTTTTCCGATGAATTATGTTTAATGCTCCATTGGACAGACAGACGTTAGCGTATACGATGTAATAAACTTTTGGAAACAAATACTCTGCAAGTATTGCCTCAAAAGTTTAGTCTGGAGCATTTTTTTTCTGGCATTGACTGAGTTCACTAATCATTGTAAAAGACATGATGGGTCAATTCAAGAATGCATATACCCTTGAGGACTATGTCCACCCCTATATGCTCGTTATTTTTCCTCAGGATGATTATGTCTACCAGCAGAACAATACAATGTGTTAACAGTTGGCAGTCTACGTGCGTGACTCAAAACGCACCAGGTTGAATTTACTGTTCTCTTCTTTCTAACAAACTCACCTCACTTAATCCCAATAGAGAATCTGTTTGACCATTTTGGGATGTTAGCAGCATGGATTCTCATCATCATAAACTTTCACAGCTAGCTACGGTGCTGGAGTCGGCATGGCTTAACATCACCGTGAGCACTTTCAGGAAAAACACTTAATTGACTTTCTTCCTGTACATCTCGCAGCAATTAGCTCTGCGAAAAGTAGATAGATATTCAGACTTTTGTTGAGTGGTCACATCAATGTGATTGTGTATATATTTGAAATACTTAATTTTCGAATTTTATAAGTAGTTATACATTTCTCATGGGTAATATATATAATTTTATATTGCCTTGGAAAAAATTAAATTGAATTTCAGTATTCATAACAGAAATAAGTTTAATCTCATTTCAGCCACTTATTTGAATCGAAGCTTATAATTTTCTTCAAGATTTATTTATCTTTAATATGTTTTATAATTTTCTGAACTTGTTAACCACTCTATTAGCTCGTTAAAATGTCTATTTGATTGTCAGTCACTACGCATTTGGGATCAAATTTCACAATATAAACATGTTATACTGTTTTAGAATTAATTTATATGAACAGATTTGTATAAATATATAAGCTATAAATTTATAAACTTTATATATTATATAATATTACACATTTTCTTATATAAGCCTAAGTTAGGAAATATTTATATTTAACAATTTTCTTAAATATTTAAAGTAATATTGGATTCATTCAATAAATTTAGGATTTTCTAAAAAAATTTTCTTGATATTGTTTTCAATTTTATTTCCTAAAATAAAAAATTCATAGTTTAAAATTTTTGTTGAAAGGTTAATTTTGCAGATAATAACATAAATCTTTGAAAGAAAATTTTGCACATTTTGGTATTTATTTCTAAAGTTTTTCATTTTAAAAGACTATTCTTCATTTAAAATTTTTTTTTAGAAGATAAAGAATTATAATAAGAATTTTATTTAATTTTTTTTCCTAAATCATGAAAAATTTAATACAATTGATAAATTCTTATTTTATAATGTAATTTAAGTTAAAATATTGTTTTTGGTATCTTGGAATTTATCAACTCTTTCAAAATTTTGGATCAGTGGAAAGATCAAAGTTTAATGCATTTATCACTTTATGATAGTTTGTTCCAAGTCCAATGCATCTGGAAATTGTAATTTAGAAAGTGACTTTGAAGCATTAAAATTATACAAGTCTGCCGTTTATTTTTTTGTAAAAAATTGAGACCTCATTTCACTTCAACACACACACAGTTAAGCAAAAGTTCTTTAAGACCTTAATATTGTAAACTAAAGAAATAGTCATGCAGATTCAATATCAGGTAAGTTTAGATACAGTTCAAGTTTTCAAAAATATTGTCACAAAACAATTGGATTTTTCTTAGAAGCAAAATTCGTCAAAAATATTCAGGGAAAGGACGCTGACGACATGAAACACAGTGAAGATAACATCCCACTCACTCATTCATTCGTCCAATAACAAATGTTCAACAAGACCACCAGAACGTTCTATTAGATTACTAAGACAATTCACCACACCTGTTATCGCCACGTATTGGAAGGAATTGCAGGAACTTCACGATGGAAAGAATATATGAATTCACCCTATGTTGAAGGGGACGAACTTTGTGCTTTCAAATAACCTCACTGCCAGATATCGGCTGGATTGAGGTCATGGCAATCTTGCTATTTTCCAAATTCAATCGATCACTCCGTCTTGAGGAGATTTGCTTCAGGAATCATTTTAAGTGGTTTTATGATGCTGTGATGGGTCATCATGCATAAAATTGTTTACAGATAACACGCCTCTTTGATTGAAAGCATGGACGACTTTATGGCACAAAAGCAGATAGTACTCACCCGAAGGTAGCGAGTTCTTATCCCACCCCAAACAAGATACGTCGTGTTTGCTCATGATAGCTGGGGCACTCTAAAATTGGCATGGTCACAATGTCCTGCATGTGAAATGATATTTCTGGACTTGGCAGTCCAAGTACTGGGGAGTCTTCTCTGCTTGCTCCTTGGTTTTAAATGACGAAGACTCCCTTCCGGCTGCTTCTGTCTAACTGATGGAGCCTAACTCAGGGCTAAGTACATGGAAGCATGCTAGTGCAACAAAAAGTACTCACCGGTCTCGTGATGGTTGTCGAATAATGGTTTCAGATTTCCACACGATTCTTCACAAATGAAATCCAACAATAAAAGATAAATTCGGGTTTTATTAAATGTTTCTAAAATTCGGACATTTTTTAAAATCATTCTGGCATCCTCATTTCTTGATCATTATTCATTCTATTTTTCATATCTTTAAGCTTTAAAAGAACTTATAGTTCATCATTCTATATTTAGTTCCAAAATAACTTCTATTGATTGTGGACTCTGAAAGTATTTTATGAATTTTAAAAAGAGGCATTGTTAGAGAAACTTTAAAATATGTTGAAACAATTATGTTGTATTATTCAATTTATTTTACTTTTAAAACGATTTGAAAAAACATTCTCGCAGATGGTTAATTTCAATTTATGTTCGAATAGATAAAAAAAAACCCCAACAAACTTGTCGAAAATCTATTTAATTTAGTAAATAAAGGAAAGAAAGTTACTTACCAAAGATTCCTCCCCACAAACATGTGACGTAGATGATATCTTCTGCTAAAAAACAACTGCCGATTCCAATAGCCGATAGAATGCAGCCCAAGACACAAACTTCACGCAAACCAAGTCGTCGACCCAGGTACCCGATAAGAGGACCTGTTTAAAAGTAATTTTATCTGTAATTTTGTTTTATAAAAAAATTATCTTCCATTTCAATTTTTCTCTACCTTAAGAATGATTAAATAAAGTAAAAAGCCTTGACAAAATAGTTTATTTCATAAATTTTTACGGATTTTTATTCAGAAAATAACCTTTAAATGAATGGCTTGATTAAGTTTGTCACTGTAAAATGATGTGAGCAATTTTTGTACGAGAAAAGATGCTGCTGCATGAAAAATGCTAAGTGTGCTTATTAATGTTATATCGAGATGAATTGGCGTCAACGACGAATGAATTAGAATGCATAAGAAAATTATAGTTTAAGGCACGGTGGAACTATTAAACCCTAGAAGGGATGGCAGACACAATGACCCTAAACATTTGCAATCTCAGATCTTACCATAATGTTATCAGACACCGATACGCTGGGAGTCACACCTGGAGGCAATGACCACCCTTGACTCCAATCACAAGGAATTGACTCCTTTGCTAGAATTTTAGCAGACTAGCCCCGAATGCAGGTATGTCCTAGTTGATTGATATACTGGGGACCACAGTGTACCACCTGTATTAAGGGTTGCCACCGCACACGCAACACGTAGAGATTTTGATTATCTGAACTGTTACTGAAACGTTAGAAGCGAACATGGTGGCTACAGTTCTTCATGAAGCTTGCCGTTGAGGGATGGAAATCATAAAGGAAAAATAGAAAGAGAAGAGAGAATAAACATCCCTGTGTGAATATATATATATATATACCTCGCGATTGAGACACCCATACTCATCTAAAGAAGGTGAACTCCCATGAGGGGATTGTAGACCAAAGCGCTAATCATTCAGCTGCCAATTTGCCAACTAAGGATGAGGCTTATAACAGAAGTAAAGATAGTTGTACGTTTTATAAATACTGTTAATAACTTCAGGACATAACTTATCTTCACAAGATCAATATAAATATGTCTTTACAGCAGCTGCATGCGGAAATGGTTGATGAATGTTTGAACTCTAACCTTTATATTTCTCCTTTATATGCGTGTTTCAACTTCCAACCGGAATAGGGAAGTTTGTATTAGTTTGCAATTCACTTTAAACAGTGTCTTGTGTTCTTGTAACCAGACAGTAAAAACAAAGATCTTTAACCGATAAACGCTTATGTATTGTTCCTAAATAATTACCATTGAACAAATGTCACATTAATCATTTTTAAAAATTCTAAAGAAGCTGTGAAAGAAGCTACTTGATCCATGAACTGTTTTTTTCCAACCTTAAACTATCCAGAAAACATTTGTCTCTGTTTTTTGTTTGAAAGTCTGAAATAGTCCTTAAAGTAATATAGTTCTCAAAACACTTTTTATATTATTAAAAATCCAACAAAATTTAAAAACTTAGTTAAAAGTTTTTCAACTCAATACAGAATCACACACAATTTCTTACAAAAACTAGTTTGAAAATTGTTGGTCAATGTGAAAAATTTAATATTTTCATGTTAGATAACACTCACCAAAATGATCATTATTTTTCATGAATATGAATATAAAATATAATTCTTATTCCATTATTAAGATTATTTAAGTAAATTAAGTAGTGGCAGAATAAAATTTGAACATTGAAATTTTTCATTCAAACGAATAATTAATAGGTTCAAGTTAAATTTAAAAAAATGTAAATAAAACAATTTTAGTAAAAAAGTACAGATTTATATAAGAAAATTTACTACCGTGATATTTGAATGAATCTGAATCTTCAAACAAAATTCTGTACAGTGAAATATTTTTTTTAACAACACGCCGATTTCATTACACTAACCTTTCGATAAAACGACAAGTTTTGATTTTCTTGGCTCAATTGTCAATCAAAGTTCAATGGCGATTACATTTAAAGTTGATATAACTATTGTAAAGCCCTCACGCATGAAGTGTGATTTGAACCCGTGAATTGTTATACCGAAGCTCAGAAAGTTTATTATTCGACTATGATCTCTGTTAAACACGTTTTATTGGTTCCAATAATTTTATTTTAATGAGTTTTGAGAAAACAGCTTAAGATATCTTAATAAAACACAATTAAACCTAAATCATTAAAAATGATCGTTTGTTTACCATTTCAATGTACAAGGATTCAGACTAATCATTTTCAGCAATTAGCATGAAACCGTTTACTTTTCAACAGCTTTCTTTTGTATTACGTTTTAAAGATAATGAGTACTCACCAGCAATGTTCCGAACAGTATAACAGAGTACAAAGGGCAGAGATGCGGCACTTCTGCTGACGTCGTACCGATCCATGACAGCAACAAAAAACAGTCCAGAAAGCCTGGCTGTGCCCATGAGCAGGAAGCACATGAGGCTGCAAATCCATGCCACTGTCCAGTTCGTAGTCCTCGGGCCGTTCATTCTAGGCAGACAAGCATCCTTTTAAAATGATAGCTATAACAGAACAACTTCGGATTTCAAGTATAAAGTGTTAGGTGGTTTTAAACATTCTTTGATTACTTGTGATCTACCACTACTAGAAAATGCTAATTAACTTTAGAAAAAGATGGGGGAAAAGATCATTGTGGGATCCAAAAATATTCATAAAAGCTTTAATTTGTAAAATAAAAATTCTCGAATATTATGTTGAGATGAAGTCTTTTCTCAAAGTTATGAAATTATTCATTCAAAAGGTTACCCACTTTTCTAATGTATTCCTTAGCAGTCGCGTGCAAAAAAAAAAAAATGACCGTTGAGTGACAAACCAAACATCTAATGAGTGATGATTAATATTGTTTTTATGTTATACCTAATTCTGCAGACTGAAAACATTTAGACACAGCCATTCATCTCATAAATTTGAGCTACGATCAAGAGACGAGGTCGACATCGAGATAGCAACTCCCTCTCCGTATTTCTCCATACCAATGGAAATACATTATGACCACATCATGTTTCACGTGTTCTATGTATAGTCACCATTATTGAACACCATAAAAGATATTCATTTGACCAGGTATAGAACTCCCTATCTCGCGATCACGCGAACGATACCTTTCCTAACCCGGTAACTACTGCCTCGTTAATATTGCTTAATTTAAAAGTAAATTGATTTGTTTTTCAGTTAAATTCAAAGTTGAATTATAGTTTATTTCAACACGTTACTTTATATAGTTGTCTATTCCTGCTGAGGAAAGCTGCTGAACGCTGACAACCATTTCATTATTTACAACTACGGTTAAGTGTCGAGTTCAACACCTGAACAAATATATCTTCTCTAGTTTTTTTTAGCGTGAATCGAAAGTAGAGTCCTATTCGCACACAGGAACTAGTCCTATTCACGCTAAAGTAAATTATCGGAGTTATATTGGAGCCTCTTCACAGTACCACAGTACCACAGAGGCATTATCCCTCCCATCACTTAGGTTTTGGTTGAATAAAATGATGAAGTTTATACCCGAGCTGTCAGCCTTCCCTCCACTCTCTACCAAAATAGTGGAAACACAATGAATCCTACAGATTTGCATAAGCTTTATTAATACGATGATTTTTATTTTGGGTAAGAGATGCTACAGTTGAAAAAATAAATAATAGTTTAATAAATTAGAAATACAAACTTTGTCCAATTTAACAAGGATTATAATCATCCAAAGCATGCTGTTTTTATAGAATGCTTTCCAACGAAAAGTATTATGTCAAGTGTCGCAAGCGAATAAACCTGGAAAAATTTCAAGCCCTCAACCTAGTAGGAAAGCATGTAGTAAAAATCAGATCTCGATTTTAACATTTAAGCATGGTTATAAAGAAATATTAAAAATACTTAAGTGAAGGTAAGTTAAAGTAATGATGTTTCTGGTGGTTTCATTCTCACTCTGATATAAATAAAACATTTCCTTATGTCGCATCAAGGTCAAATGATGTGATTGATCCCTGTGATCTGGCACACTTCATTCCCAAACTCCCACAACACATCAACGACGAAGCAGTAAGTTACCATTCATTAACATGTAATAGTTACTTATGCACCTTAATCAATGTCCAACAAAATGTTCTCTGTTTCCGTTCACCAATTATCAGTGATGTTTGATGACAAGTGAATTAAATTCTTCATAAAATAACTAGTTGGCTGTGACTTAGCAGATCATTTCACCCAGTGATAAACGTAAATTCTTCAACTTCAGCAGAATTAAGCGAACTTTTGTATAAAAAAGACACTTTTAACTCCTACATTTTTAAATTATTTTAACCCTTAAACAGCAAAGTTTTCTTGTGTTGTAATAAAACGGATAATAAATTGGCACAAATATTTATAAAGAATGAAACCAGCACAAAATGCTGGTTATTAAAAAAATTTTATTAGTTAAAATAAAATCTGGTTATCAAGATATGAGGAATTATTTATAAATAAGAAAATTCTTTAAATAATAAAATCACATTTGAAAAGATTTAATATGCCAATATGAAGAAATAAGTTGAAAAACTAATTTTAACATGTAAATGACAAAAATGTATAAATGAAGTTTGATTGCATTTATAATCAGATTTAACATTTTATTGTTCCTTTCCTTTCCTTTGTCGTTATTTCATTTCACGAGTTTTGTTCACTTAACATGCAAGCCCCAAGCACACTTGGAATATCCTATAATCTAATTTAGGCATTAAAACTTTATAGTGATTTCGTTAATATAAAAATGTGCATCATCGTTCTGGTAGTGGTGTATTCATTAGCTATCCTTGGATCTGGAAGAAAAGATTTCTTTTAGAAACCCTGACCATTAATAAGTTTTTTGTTCTGAGTTGCTCGCTATTGAGACGGGTTTGCTTGCCATTCAGAATAATGCCTTATTTGGTGATGTCTGGAGTGTCACGGACAGTCGCAGCGCTGTCCAGTACCATATCACTAAGATGTGAATTCGCATGTTAGTGATATAGTCGGGATTTCTATTCTTCGTTTCCTTGTGCAACTTTCTAGTATTGACTGCATACACTTGTAATGGATCAAATCTTATGTTGATTTTGCTACCTAAAAAGACCGCTGCAAGTCAATTTCTAACTGATGCTATTCTACACTGTGTTGCTTTCTATTCGAAAAGAGGCTTCCAAGCTATCTGGAGAACTCCACCTGCTCATGATTGGTACTCTGTTGGTAATCCTGGTGATTCCATTAGCTTAAAGAGCTTTAGAGCTGATTAAAAGGCATATTCTTGGTGGAATGCTAGTGGCCATCTTCGTAGCCTTCAATTTTATGGGAAACATCAGCTTTATCCTATTTGTTGTAAATGCGGTGTCAACCAAGCTAGTCCCTAACACCTTCTTTGGTGTCTGAGATTTACTAAAGAGGATTTTCTTGCGAATCCTCTGGTGTTTCTTGATTTTGGTAGGATTGAGACTCGTGGATCAGGTGTAGTAATGCTACACAAGATAGGACCACAAACAACATTAACACCATTGACAATTACTGCAATTGCAACAAAGAATACCTGCTACTGAATTTCATTTTAAAAAAAAGTTTTTTATTCCGTATATATATATATATATATATATATATATATATATTAAAAAAACACTTATAGTCGATGCAACACCATGAATGAAAGCAAATAAATCAGAAACAACAACAACAATGATTTCATATTGATAAAATAAACAACTTAGTTTGGAAAACAATTAGCACAGTTTTATTATCCAACAAATCCAAATCAAGGAAGAAATGCATACATCTTGATTCCGGATGAAATTTCTTAAAAACTGTGAAACTTTAATGACAATGTAAATTTTCTGGAGAAGGTCATTTATATTTGGAAAAGACATCAGATAAATTATGCAGTGTGATCTAGAAAATTACAGTGTGCTACCCCAGACAAAAGTTTTTGGCAACCCTAAGCAAATATCCAAAACCAAGTCTAAGTTTCATGCGAAAGATGTGAAAAATAGTGGTATAAACTTACTCATTTTTTTGTTATTATCTAAAAAAAAAAAATTTTTTTTTTACTTGTGTTGACCCCATAATTAGGTGATAAGCAGCATCAAAATATGATTTTTATTAATGTTTTACATTTTGCATTTTCCCTTTCGTTGCGTATGATCAATATGAAGTCGTAGGCAGTAAATTTAGCACAGGAAATAAATTTTTATACTTACCATACAACTAAAGAGGGAAAGCAAGTTTGGTTTGTTTATCGTTCATTTTTTGCACAAGGCAGCTAATTAGATCAGGGCCTGCAGTTTAAAGCGGATTCAAAGTCATTACAAACATCCATGCTAACAAGGTGGGATTTAAACTTACGAACTGTTGAGGGAGAAGCCAGAGTTATAAATTTTTTAATTTCTTTAGTTTGTTAATTAGTTTTGTGTATTTTTAATGTTTAACTGAATCTCAAACGCTATTTAAATGTTAGCTTATTTAATTTATATATTTAACTTAATCACAAATTTTACCAATTCTGTAATTAACATGTTTAAAATTTAAAAATATTTAAAAAGGTGACTTTTATTTGCCAATATATGTTTAAGTATTTTTGTCATATGCACATTTTAATCATATATGAACTAAATTAATATTTAGAGAAAATAGTAATAATACTCTAAATTATAAATTCTATTTTAAAATATTTATAGAGTCACAATATTATATTTTCAAAAGAGTAAAAAATTTTAAAATTCAATTTATATTTTCTTTTAAACGGGATCAATAGTGGATTAAAACTGTTAAAAATACTTATGGAAAAAACATTTCAATTCTGTGCAGTAATATATTTCTAATAATGATTTTAATTCTGATAGAATATTAAATTTGTTTCTATTGATCATAGTAGGCCAATTTTTTACAAGCCAGTGGAATTTAAATTCCTTTATATTAGTGAGTTTATTTTGTTTGGTTCTCAATGTTCATATTAGCATGAGAGGAATACACAGAGAAAAACCAACGACTTCTTCTTCTTTTTCTTGAGCTTGTCAGATATGTGGCACCTCTGCATTGATGCATTTTGTACCATAACCAACGACTTAATATGGACTCCAAGCAGCTTCACTCGAGATTAAAATCAAATCGATTGAATAAAGACCAGAGTGCTGATAATTGAAGCATGAATTATGGATATATTAATTCAATCAAATTTATTTGCAGCAAAATAAAAATTTTTTAAAAACTTTTTGCCATTAAAATGTAATTTTAAATATTTTAAAATAACAATTTAACCACAAAATGTTGACTTTAGATTTTACTTTAATTTAAAAAGGCATATAAAGTTATTTTTACTTTTTCTTATCGTTCTTCATTGGCTAGCATTATTTCATAAAAAAAAAGCTGTTATGCACTCAGCAAAAGATTTATAAATTTAAAGAAGAAAATTTTCCAAAAATGTGCGGATTAGCAAAACTGCGTCATTTTGAGAAAATCATATTTTGTGGCAAAAAGTTTTCTTAAATTGTGATCAGTAAAATACTTGCACCAAAAGATTCAAAATTAAATGCTTTCTTTTTCGAATCATTATGTAAAGTTTTTCTTAAAAGTCTTACAAAAAAAAAAAAAAAAATTGGATTTCTAATTAAGAGTAGGAAACACTAAAAATTCAATTAACAGTTATCTTAGCATCGAAGGGGTGAGAATTTAGGACTCAAGATTAAGGAACTTGGATTAAGATTACGGTTTTGAATTTAGATAAAAACAAAAACACACAAACAAAAAAAGATACTGTATTTATTCACTTGGTCGAGCGACATTCGTAGGAAAGTGTTGAAATCACTTCAACTAAATATTAGTTTATGATAACAGTGATAATACCATGTCTCTTGTAATCATTATTTTAAAAGAGTCTTTTTACATCAAAGAAATATCATTAATTTGAAATTTTCTTTATTTGATTTTTCATAAGGCCTCATTAAATGTTAGTTTGTAATATTTTATACAGTTATAGTCTACTGCATACATTAATAAAATTAAAACAAAAGTACTTGTGTATTATACTATTTTTTTTATCCCTTACAAACTAATGTATCATAGCTTTATTTTGACACCGCAGACTAGCAGCTTATTCGCGAAGGTAGTGTAAGGCTGTAAAGGTCAGCTGCGTAAAGAAAAATCCAGTACTGGGTACAAGGACTCGGTAAAACACAGACTTTGCAGCAGCATCGCTCCCTGTCCAGATGAGTTAACGACCTGTCTGGCCGATGGAATGGCCATGCTCTTCCAAAAAGATAGCAGGTTCGCCTCCAGAACAAGCTAAACGAGCTTCTTCATCAACCCAAGGTGGATGCAAAACTCCCCATTTTTATCGATGATATTTGAAATCACTTCACTAAGACGGAAACTGTAGTTTTATTTATAATTTAGTGAAATTTTTATGATAGGCTAATTTATATCATGGTAAATTATGAAAAAAGAATTCGTAGATTAATTAAAGAACTAGTCCATCTGTGCTCAATGAAATGCTTATATATATATATATATATATATATATATATATATATATATATATATATATATATATATAAACATGTATTCCTATGCGTAAAGATTCTAAAAAATAAAAATAAATAATGCACAAATAAACTGTTCTGTCGTTTCCCAAAGAAAAGGAAAAACATTTATGATTCCCACATTAAGTCAAGTCTGAGGAGAGAAATCATTGTTTTCGAGTCCAATCGTTTCTGAATTCAATTCCTGACGTCAACTAAAATCATCAAGAAAAGACACTTCTTTTTCTGTGCATTTTTGTTGACGTGTTTCATGCGGGTGTTTGGAGATAATGTCAAATGGTGATGATTGCAAATGCAGTGTCAACCTGCAGTTCATAATCATTGTTTTTCTTATTTTTTTTTAGTTAATTTAATTTAATTTCGTTAACGATAAATAGGCAATCAGAAAGATCATAAAACAAATATGTGTTTACTTGTTCTTTTCCAATTCTAATCTAAGAAAAAATTATCTTTTTCAACTATATTTTTATTTAAAACCATGCTAATTAAATTGGACTTTGAATCTTGATTCATGTTATTATAATTGATTTATACTATTATGATTTATATTTGCGCTTTATTGATGTCTATATTGACCTCTTAATGTCTGTAGGGTGGGTCATGTTAATGGAAGTAGCCATATAGTGCATGCCCAGTCATTTGTCACTTTGACGAATCTGTAATCAAGGTTTAATCTCAATCGCGCTTGTTCTAGTTGCCCTTACTGTGGCCTAATGAGAGTTCTTTAGAACGAAAGACCACTGTTGGACAACAGGAGATGGATATTGCGCGTCTGTCTGACGGTGCTTTGGAGTTTCCTGGTTTTCTCCCTTGCGAAGTGTGAATACGGCTGATTATAAATAAAAAGTCTTCCTAAAATACGATTACGCGTTGTGCGTTATAATAGCTTACAACAGCAATAGACCGTTGGGCGTTTCTGTTAAAAGATGCTTCATCCTCCTTTTACTGTATTAAATTCTCAATGTTGTAAGAAAGCTTAGCTGACAAGGTAACACCATATACTGATTACTCTTCCTTTTCTCATCCTTCGGTGAAAATATTTTTGATAAAGCTTTTTTGAAAGCATATACTTTAAAATCTTAAAGTAAAAGATATTAAAGTTAATTAAAATTATATAAAATGTCCATATACATAAATTCTAAATTTGAGCTGTATTTTTCATTAAACTATTTATGGGAGATGTAATACAAGAAGTACACATGTAAGAAGGCGGTACTAGTGCCCTCTATAGATCTCTCACAGCTTTATCAAGCACATATTATTAAAAACAATACATTTGTCGATAAATGGAGATTCCTTAAATTTACAAAGACAGGAAACTTAATTGATAGCTTGAAATAACTTTGAAATATTTTCGTATCGGTACAAATATTAGAATATACATGTAAAACTTGGCAAAGAAGTGAAGGAAATGATGCTAACATAAACAACGCAGCTTTAAATATGATTTGAAGAACTTATATGGGTAAAATAAGGTACTTATATTAATAATTAAGGTAATTTTATGAAATTCTATTTTAATTCAATGGAGATTGAGAGAACTATTATTAAATAGTTTCTGTGAAATAAATATTCTCTTTATTTTAATGTATGGATATTGAGAGAATGATGAAATCGTTCGAGTGTGATAAAAATTCATTACATTTTTGTTGCTACCTCTTATTATTTAGTAAAGTTTACATAAGATTTACCATTAATTTATTCCATAAAAATTTCATATTATCTTTCATATGAGTCAAGTTTGGCAGATTCAATTCATCTAATCCTTCAATACCAGAAATCGGAAATCACAACTCTGATTAAATTAAATTTATCAGGAAAAACTAGTTCTAGGGAATTTTGCCCCCCTCCTTCTCGCAATAATACTGTAACTTTATGAAGTTAATTATTCATAAAAAATATTACCCCATAATCAGTTTTAAGCAATTTTAATTACAACTCAACAACAAAACGTTTCAAAATTAAACAAAAAAAACTGTATTTTTAAAATACAATCTCTTACGAGTTATAAAAACAATACAACTTACTGTATGAATAATATAGCTTACCTCTCATGATTTTAAATAGTTTATTTTATTAACTGTGTATCACAATCTAAGGATTTTATTAGACTATTAGACAGGCAAAAATTGAAACAATTTCAGTAACTGCTCGTATTATAAGCCTTAAAACATATTAGAAAATTTCATATAATTTTCATATGTTAAACAATGTAAAATATTTAGGCTTTTTATTACATCATAATTATTTATATTTCTTTAGTACAAGCCAAATGAAATCAAACTAAGTTTAATTATAGAGTATTTCATGTATATGTATATAATATACAGAGCAGAGGTGTTATGTGACAACACATTTTTTCAATAAATTATAACAATATTTCATAAATGATTCATATAATCACTATAATTTATGGGAACAACGAAAGTTCAAAAAATTTATTTGTAAAAAGACAAAATGATTCATTCATTTATTATTGGGTTAAAAATAAGTATAATAATTAGTTAAAAGATTTCTACTTTAGTAACGAAAAACACATAATAATCAAATTTTTAATCAATATGTTTCAATATGGTATAAAAAATGGTTACAAAAAGCATTTTTGCTAATATGATTTTGGATTACTTAGTTAAAAGCAAGATAATAAGAAGGAAAAATAAATATCTATGTAATAAGCTAAGTTTTTTTTTTCATAATTCATAGATAAATAAAGAAGAAAATTAAATGTTTGGTGGAAAATCAAATCTAGCAATAAAATTAACCTTTTTGCTGTGCCTTTTTTAATAAATATATTATTATTTATGTAAGCAAAAAATAATTATAAAGGATATTGTAATTTCACACTTTCAAAAACTAGATGGCATCATTAAAAATTAATAAAAAAAAGCATATAATTTTTTTAATTTAGACAACAAAGAAAACAACTGTTTTAATGTTTCTTCTTTCTCTTTAAGCGCAGAGATTTAAAAAAAAATAAATAAAGCAGATTTTAAAATTTATTAATTTTGAAAATTTTTTTATAAAGAATAGTTATAACTTTAAAAATAATAAAATTCTCCTGTTTCATATTATTCATTATTATATTGTACGAGTGAAATGAAAATGGTGAAAGAAAACACCTGTGGATCTATTTCGGGAATTATAAAAAATTAAAGTTAAAAAATTTATAATATTTTTGATATTAAGGAGCAAAATTAATAATTACAAAATTAATAATTTTTACCACTTGATAAATGTAGAATTAACGTTTTCAATAAAGTATATTGGAATCAATTTAATAATGCTTTTAAATTTATGCTATTTAAGAAAAAAAAATTGGGAAGTATGTAGGAATACACAAAAAATGTTTATACTTCAATTCACTTTTATTTTTGTTTCAGTCATTCTCGAAAATGTATGTTTTTGTTTTACAAAACTTAAATTTTCTCTGATTTTTGTTTTATCAATGTGTTCCCTCAGTTAATTAAAAATAATAAGTTATTTTACAAATATATTAATAACGCACATTTAAATAAATACATTGAAACAAATATTGTTTTTACTTACCTAAATCTGATACAATCAATAAATCTGATCACAACGGCACTTACATCTATCCTCTTCAGTTAATCATTTGATTTCATATTTAAATCCTTGATATTGCATAAGCTAGGCACAAATTTGGCGAAAGTTCGCCAAAGCTTATGTTATTTTGCTGTTCTAATTTTCGGAGGAATTTTTAATGTTAGGATGCGATAAATACAAAGTTTCGAAATCGGCTTGAAGAATTTAGTTGTCTGTTCTTTTTCAGTATAAGTTTACTAATGTCTTCGATTTTCACATTCCTGTAGTTCTTCCTGGTTTATCTGCAGAGCCTTATCGGAGATTTGAATCAAGATAATTCGGTGAACAGTCCGAGAATAACTCAAAGATCACTCAGAGTTCGTAACAATGACCGCAACAAATAAGAAGCTGCTCAAATATAATCATATGACAACTTCCTGTTTATCTTTATCTGTCTAATTATCGAAATTCTTCTAGAAATGCTCAATATTTTCTCCTTTGCTGAGAAGTACTGCGACATAAAAGTTCTCTTAACTATTTCTTAAAATACAGAATAATATTTTGAATAAATAAATAACACAAATCATGTCTTTTCATTTAAATTCTAATATATTAATCTGTTAAATTAATGAATTTATTTGAATGTATTTAGGAGTTTCGCATTTTTCACATTAACTTTTTATGATTAGTGCTGCCATCTGTAAGTTATCAATAAAAACATCTTCTTTAGTAATTACAATATCTGATGCAAGCATAGTGTGTTTCAATTTTTGAATTGTTTTAGATTTATATTTTATTTGATGTTTTATTTCAGATTCACAATTAAAATTTTTTAGATTTGTGTTTTTGAAATCTAAATCTAAATCCTCTTAAAAAGCACTAGCATTTAAAAGGTACACTAATTTTTATTTTTTATAAAACTTGCAGAATCTATATTAATGTATTTAAGGGAAATAAAATTTCAAAATTCATTATTCTTTTAGCTTACAGAATGTCATAGACATTGCAATATTTAAAAATAATAAAAGTAGCAATTTTAGTATAACTGGTATTTATTCATGAAATTTTAATAAAATTGTTAAAAGAGTAAATTGCTATACAATTAGCTATCTCTGAATTTTGAATTAAGGGCTATGATGATAAGAGAACATATTCAGACTTCTGTCTTTCATTGGTCCAAATTCTTGCTCTACAGGAACTTCTTTTTCGTTATGAACTTTGCTTCTTCAGTAACACAAACCACACATATCTGGATCTTATCTGATAGTCATGGTGCCAGCCAACACACTTGTAATTGAAAAAATACTGGTGTCAAAATGACTATTTTAATATTTAACACTCTCAAGCAACTTTATCAATAGGAAAAAAATCTAATTTCAATGTATCTCTCCTCATATTGGAATGTTTGTAAATGAAACCATCAAAATTTTGACCAAAGAGATTGCCTCTGCTGTGACGATTGAAAATCATTCTTTGATTTTCTCTTAGATAGGTACCAAGATAAAAATCATAATTAAAAATCTAAAGAAAACCCTTTAAATCACCCCTGATGTAATAGGTAGGCTCCAAGTTATGTTCTTACCATCAACACTGATTAGAATCATTGAGTCAGAAGTTTTTATAAGTGTTTTTTATACTTTCAAAGGAAATATTTGAAAAAGAATTTTCTAATAATGAATTTTTATGAAGAAATATTTTCATTTTAATCTGTCAGTTAATCGTATGCCTGGATGCTTTATTCCAGATATAGTTAATAGCACCAATTTTTAACTGAATGTTGTTAAGAACATTAGGTGTTTGTTAGCTCCAGCTTAATTCAAAGACTAAAGGTTTCCTGTTAGTAACACCAATATATTTTATAAAAATGAAGAAAATTTAAATGGTTGAGAATTTTTGAGGGGAAAAAAAATTGAGCGAAGAATGGCATTGGGCACATAAGCAAAATAAAAATAAATTGGTTTAATACAATATCAAAATATTCAAGTTAAAAGCATTTTTTAGAATTTAATAAAGGAAAAGAAAAGTGATCGATGCTGTTACCAAGTCGCTTTCAAATTTACTTAACTAAAATTCTAGGGATTCAATATCATGTAAAATCAATAAAAAAATTCTTACATTAAAGTATTCACAAACAAAGTAATTTTAAAATTTGCGTTAGATTTCAAATTTTGAGCGTTTAACTTAAGCATATAACAGTTTTTAATTTTAAGAAAATTTTTATTTGCATCATTTTTTTTTCAAATGGATGTAAAAAAATTAATTTTTAAAAATGTTAAATGTCAATGTAAATTTTTAAGTGATGTATTAAATTCTCGATTCCTATAAAACGAAATTTTTTTCATATCAAAGTCTTAAATCAACCCTTAAGAAGTGATATGCATTTTGTTTATATCTAGAAAATAAAGATTAAAAAAGCCATTTGATTAAATATTAAATGTTAATAAGTAATAATTTATTTATTAACATTTAATATTTATATATATAGAAATTTCTTATATAAATATAAGAAATTTATATATAAATATATATAGATATAATAGAAATATATAAATATATATATATATATAATAAAAATGTAAATAAAAATTTATTTATTATTTTTCTGATACATGAAACGATTATTAACGATTATTATTATATTATTAAGTGATTCCACAATCACATATTATATTGATTATATAAAATATAGATAAAATTATGAAAAATTAATATTAATTGCTTAAAATATTTTAGAATTTCTTTCCCGTTTTATTCTCAGTAATTCATGCATTATTTTCAGCATAAGTTATAAATTATTTTCAAAGACTAAAATTAACTTTCTTTAAAGTTGGCTTATGTGTAATAAGATTTTTTATTCCAAAGTCCATTATTGTTATAATACATATGCATAACGCTCCACTCTTAAGAAAAATTTTAATATGAATCAAGAGAAATAAAATAAATGTTAAGTACAAACTTCCATTCATTATTATACAAAATTTATTTTTTAAATTCTGAATATTTGCCAATGTAATTAATAAAATGCAAAAACGATCAACTTACGAATCTAAATAAATTATCTAAGTAATAAATGCAATTGTTATTTAGGCATGATTTGTTCAAACATAGTCCAGATTTCAATGTTTGATTTGTTTATACTGATAAAAGGAAACTCGGGCACTTCTCTGGAATATAGAAACAGTCACACTGAAGATGCAGTATGATAAAATAAAGGAATTGATAGGTCTGTCCTTTTGATGTGAGTTATTTTATAATTCGTAGAGAACCTTATACTTCAGATACAAAGTATGGTAATTAGTATCCACCTGCTCTACTATGGATAAATATTTGACAATAAATAATATTAACAAGGCAAAATAGGTCTCTTTAACGGGTGCAATAAAATGAGTATAAAGATATTCCATAAAACAGTAGGGACAAACAATGTTACAATTATATGCAAGAAAATTTATGATTGTACAGGAGAACAGCTGCAATGAAAATAAATTTAATGGGACCAATAATAACAATGAGACAGAAAATGTATGATTTTTTTCTTTACTTATTTCTTATTTTTTATTTATGAAAATCATTGGAACAACAATTTTCTTATAATTAACTTAAGATTATAAAATTAAGAAAGAAATTTGAAAATAAAAACAACTTTATTTAACTCTGTCAGATCTTAAGTATATGTTTTTTGGGAGAAAAACAGAAAGTGTCGTAAAATGAAGTATTCATCACTATCATAAATCAGCGTAACTCATGAATGGCTGCTGAAATAGATGCATAAGTGGGCGGGAAGTAGCGAAACATTTATTGTTCTTGGTTTAAAAAATGCCCAGTTTCTTAGAAACATTTCAATAGTTACGATTTGCAATCACTAAATAAAAAATTATAGGATACATATATATATATATATTTACGATTCTTTAAATATCCTTCAAAATATATCTTCAATATTATGTATTTCCGATTTGGAGTTTTAATAGCTTTAATATATTTAACTTTAAGAACTAAATAAATGATGAAACAAAAGTACTATCAAAACCAGCAAGTTATAAGTAATCGTAAAATAGCTCGGCATTTTAATTTTTTTTTTTTTTTTTTTTTTTGGTGATTATTAAAGTCGTATAAGCGAAAAATCCATTTGAAAGGATATAAGAACTTCAGAAACGATTTCTAAAAAAAGAAAAATAAATACAGTCAAGGAACCCAAAAGCTGGTGACAAAGAATTATTATATACAAATATTTTTATGTTTGCGAGTTCTTCAGAATATACATTAGTTAAATATTAAATCTGATTCCAAATAGTCAGACTCTATACATTTATCGTATTTTTATGTTAATATTAATTTTCTTCACTTATCTTCTCATAATGTCATGTTAAATCTTTTCAATTATGGTTTAATTATAAAAAGAATTTTCTCATTTATAAATAATTTCTTATGTCCAAATAACAGATTTTATTTCAACTACTGTTAAAGAATATTTTTAATTATTCAGTATTTTATACTTCTTTTATTCTTTGCAATTAATTCTGCCAATTTACTGTCCATAACATACAAAAAGAAGACATTGATTTCCAGATATTTAAAAAGTTGCTTTCAACAGTCCAAAAATTAAATCCCTCATTATCTTGTAGAAGGAATGTCTTTTTATGGAGAATCCCGCTCAATTATTTTACAATTTCCATTAATCGGTGGGCGAAAATATATATTAGTTAATTGGTTATTTTATAATGGGTTAATATCACTTGTCATTAAACATTTCTGATACTTGGTATAAGAGCACATTTAACTGAGCTTCAATCAGAATGCAGAAAAATGTTTTTTGCTATTCATTCTCATGAAATCTAGCAATAACATCTTTAAAAAAATAATAGTAAAAAGAAACGATTGAAATCATCATAAAAAAAAATTAAAAAAAAATTGAAAAATGCTGTTTTAATAGAATACGTTTTTTATAAACCTATCAAAAACATATTAACAAAGTTTTACTGATTTCTCTGTAAATTTATGTAGTTTGATTTTAAAAGAAGATATTGCCAAATTTCGATATTTTACAGAAAATTGAAAGTATAAAAGTAGTTACAAAAATATTTACTATTTTCATACACATGAGCAAAATTCAAAAGAAATAAATTTTGCAAAAGATTATTCTAGTAAAAAACAATGAGGATGAACATCTTGGAAATTGTACCAAAATAATTGGCGATCAATCCGATATCCCCGATAATAGAAAATTACAATAATTCAAAATACCAAGTCAATACTTTTTCTTTTTTTCCTCCTTAAGAATCGATGATTATTAAGACTATGTAAAGTTTTTTTTATCGATAATCTGAATATCGTTCAGAAATTTATTTTGGAAAGATCTTGTATATTTTTTGCAAAATTAAAATTTTTAATCAAATATGAATTACGATTTCCAGAAATTATTCAGAGAGTTCTTTCATCGGAAAGTTTTCATTTTATCAATAAGAGTTCGATAGTTCTTATTAAAATTTAAAGTTCTTATACTTTAAATTTATTGAGTAAAAGACAATTTTGATTAGTTAAATATAAAAGTTTTCCAAAATAGCCATAAGGTGGCGCCATTACCAATATCTTATTTTTTGAAATAGAAGTAAATTTTAATTTGCTAAATATATAAATATATTTTTAGTAATGTTTAAAATAAGAAATGGCTTAAATACATAAGTTTATCTTGCAAAACTCATTCATTTAAAAACACTATTTTGAAATATATTATAAAAACTCACATGTAGGATTTTTATTTTAAACAACGATAGGAAATAATCATTGCAAATTCTTTGTAATTCAATCATTGATATATTTACATGGTTAATAGGATAAAGAAAGAAAATTAAAATCTAATGTTTTATGTATAATTAATAAAAAGAATTTGCTTATTGATATTTTAAGAATCTTATTTTTAGTATTTTAATGAGGATCTGTGCTAAATAATTTAATGAAGATACTTGAATTAATTATTCAATCAAAGTAAAAAATATACCTATAAACTTAAACAATATCTGACGAAAGAATACATTTTAATGAGAAGGTCGTCTTCAGAATTATATATTTTTTAAAGTTATTTTATTATTTTGATTAGCTTATTTTTGAAAGAGATTTCTAGTTATTTCTCTTCAATATTAAAGATCCCAAATCAGAATAGAATGAAGTTTATTTTAAATACACATTTTGTTTTTGATATTTTTATGAAATCTAATACTTTAGAAATAATAGAATCATAGAATAAAATTTCCTGTAATATGTTCTTCTATAAGGAATCTTTTTTTAGATCAAAATAGCAAAACTTTATAAATTTACTTTATTAAGAGCATGGAGATCTGGGAATTTTGAATTTTAATAATAAAATTTTTTCTAATAATGCACAACAGTGATCTTTTGAAAAGCATTTTTGATCTTTTAAAATATTTCTGAACTTATAAAGTTGCAATATTTTTATTGTAGCACTGTGTTGCTATTGTTAAGGGGCTTCACAATCTTCCTTCTATGGAAACCATTTAGACCACTTATCTTTGCTTTGATACATATACACGTAATCACAGGAATAATGCTTGACGTTTTTCAATAAATGAAAAAATTGTAAATTTAATTATAATGATGAAAATTGTATTTAAAAAGTAATTATGTAGTCGTTTCTACTCTCATCTGGTGATGCTACACCCAATATTAGAACCCTCAATCTTCACAAAATCAAAAAACACTAAGGGGATTCCTTAATAAATCCCATTCACAAAAGAAAGTGTTGCGGATTGGACTGGTTGATACCGCATTTACAACAGGTAGGACAGAACTTACGTTTGCCATCAAATTTAAGGCCACGAAGACAGCCACCAGCAAACCTATAACATAAAAGGGTAAGGGGTACAGCTTTTTGTCGCCGAAGCCTAGTGCACCCTGAGTTAGCACCTTTATTTATCAATGTTAGCTGGGAAAAATAGAAAAGTCTTCACCGTGATCTTCAAGAATGAGTCAAGCCTTCAGTATAGAGTGGTGCTAAACTCCTGACGTATATCACCCACTCCTCCGAGGAAAACCCTTCGCCTCGATGAGGCCACTAGCATGATTATTATTTTATAATCAATAACAAATTTAATAAATATACATTTTTCTAACAAATGTATTATTAAGTTTCAGCAATTACTACTTATATACGTCGATAATGTTGATCAATTTCAGAGCTTTATGTTAAGGGCTTAAAGGTCATATCAATGACCAAAGATTTTTCGGATTGATTTAATCCATGAAGATATTAAAGGTAGTTGAGCTTTATGATGTAGAAGCAAAGATGAAGCAGAAGACAGCAAAACTTGACCAGCCAGCTTCAGAGCTATCATTTCGCTTGGAGGACAATGCGACAATGACCTCTTTAATGTGCATCAGCAACTTTTAGTGAGTAATATTTAGTGAATAGTGGGTCTTTGATTATGTGGGGAATCAAACTCATTACTTTCCGGTAATAAAGACCACCTCTTTTCCAACGAAACATCCGCGGCTCTATTTATTTATTTATAAACAGCAATTTTAGCAGACTTAAATAACATGTTATTGGCACTTAAGAAAAAAAGAATAAATCGTGCACGTTTCATATCTTTCAAAAGAAAGAAATTTAAAATATTTTCTGATATGTTCAATATTTAGTTCAGATGTTTTGCAAATGATAAGAAAAATATTTTTTACATAAAAATTTAATCACTTGATTAGATAAAAATTTAACAAAGCCTTTAAAAAAGGACATCTATTTCAATTTCATTTCGATTTTCAAACCTTTTTGAGGATTATATTTTATCTATTCATTGGAATAATAGACAAACTCATAACAATTTTTTTACTGACACCACTTAATAAATTGCTATTTATTAGATATATTATAAAAATTAATTATAAAAAAAACGTTACAAAGCAAATCATTAAAAAGTCTTTTAATTGCTGTAAATTTGTTGCTTAGTAACTAACTTTGGTTTTAATGCAAATAATACAATTTTAATCTAAAAATGTTGTGCGAGTTAGAAGCAAAGTAAGCAAGATAAAATCATGATTCATTTTGTACAGAAATTTATTTCTAGAAACAACTGGAAAATTTAATATGTGGAAAAAAAATAAAACAGCAGATAAACTTGTCTATCTTAAATTGGGTTTCTCTTTAATTGGAATAATAGAAAAGCGAAGTAGGTGCAAAAGAATATGTTCCATTTATCTTTATTTTCTAAATTACATAGTCTGTATTGATATGTTAATTATGTGCGTTGTTCAATCTTATTCTTCTGGGATGGATATCAGGACAAGTGGATTCTTTTCCATTGCCATCGCGCTTCAGATCATTGCCTGGCATCATTCGCGCATTAAAAGAAGAGACATTGCAATCCTCCTGAGCAAAATTCAACGCATGTACGAAGATCCAAAATCTAACCAGAAATTTAATGCAAATTTTGGAATGATTTTTTCGTTTTTATCGCCAAACATATTCGTTCTAATTCCCATGCTAGCCAGCAATGAATATTTCAATGTAGTACTAAAGTTCTTCTTGTATGGATACACATTGAGCAATAAATCACTTGGAATAATTTACACGGCTGTTAAAATAACTCTTTTGGTTACTATGCCCACGATATTTTCCAGCTTGATGGTGCTATTATTTATAACGTGTTGCCACTATGCCACGATATCATTATTAGCATTTCAATGTGATATGGAAAATTGTTCGATTCTGGAAGTCGATTTCGAAGGGAAATTCGCTGATAGATATATAGCAATTATTGACAACTTAAAAAATATCCAAAAAATATTCTCCAACAGCAGTTATTACCTGTGCTTATCAAACATTTTTATAGGATTTTCGGAATTTTATATGTTTTTAAAGGAAATTCAGTTAAATATATATTTTCTACCTGCGATTTTGGAATCTGTCTTCTATATAGTATATAATTTCTTCTCCGTGTATTTGATTTTTAAGTACGCGGGTGAAATACCCATGCGACTACGCAGCATTAAAAACACGTTCTACAGCATTTATATGTCCCGTGACTCCCGGGGCCGCGGTCATTCCACCAGCTTAAGAAAATCTTTCCTGAAGGAAATGATGGACGCCCCTGAAATAGTGTTATCTGGAAAAGAGATCTTATTTTACAACAAGTCTAATTTTTATTCAGTTATTGGGACATTCTTTACTTTTGCTCTTATCATATCTACTATTGATAGTGAGGCTGGAAGATGCCACTAAAACACCAATATGTATCTACTTTTTTAAACAGGAATTTTATTCTTCTTAAGTCAATGGCATAAAACTATTGTTATTGAAATCTTGTACATGGGAAATAGTTTACTAAATGGAGCCAATCCTGGTAACAAATGGGGGGAAAACTTCAAGATTGTATTGGATATCCTAAGATGGTTGGTCCTTATCACGTATGTGTGTATGTAATATTGAGATGGTTATATAACATTGTTCAATTTTTTCATTAAAACATTTATAATATTATTAGATTGACATGTGATCACTGTGAAATTTATATTGTGAAAGAAAAAAATAGTGAATTAATTATTGGTTTTTATTTTCAATAATTAGTGAAGTACTTGTCTCTTTGTGTAAACAGTGTAAAAATAAAGTGAAAACCTTCAAAGATATTTAACATCTGATTGGTGAATCAAAAATATATAAATCAAAAATGAGGACGAAGATGATAATTTTATATATAATAGATATTCTATCCATAACTTTAAGGCAAAAATTATATTAGTATTTTAGTTACGTGATAATGTATAATGCATTAGCGATAAGCATGTCAGCATGGTTTCCAAGACTGGAATGCAGTTGTTTTAAGCTGAGTAACATTTCGTCTGAAACAAAAATATTGTGTCTCTGTGTTCTTTTCCCGTGATAAATTAGCAGTTGATAAATACTCTTGAAGTGATGACTCATTGCCAGTTTATCGAAAATCTCTAAGCGAAACTAAACTCAGTGGCACTACAGGTCATCAGAGAACAAGGTCTACTGTGCCTATGTCTGTTTTCTTGACCCAAGGCCCTGGGGTGAGAATAATATGCCCAATTAAGTGGTCAGCGTGACGCGAAATCTTCAGTTTTTAGTTCTCAAGCATGCTTGCTACTCATTCATCGATCCACTAAAAGAAAGGAAGGTTGAATCAACTTTGCGAAGCCCAATGATCGAGTCTCGATATTGGGTATTGGGAATGCGAAACGCTACCACTAATGCACTGGGCGTTAGCTTTGCAGACCATAATCTAATTTTTTTTTATTATGAAGCATGTTAGAGGGTTGATTTTCCTAGGACTGCTTACTTTAAA
Source organism: Latrodectus geometricus (assembly GCA_026290005.1). Lineage (NCBI taxonomy): Eukaryota > Metazoa > Arthropoda > Arachnida > Araneae > Theridiidae > Latrodectus > Latrodectus geometricus. Next base: position 81,679 of record JAPDSC010110691.1, on the reverse strand, counting down.
CCATTCCCCAAACGTATCAACTCCAGCACATAAAAACAGCATTGCCTTTTCTTTTAAGTCAGCTGTAGTTATAGATGCTCATATATTCTGAAATGTGTTCATATATCTTATGTTTCTAGTCCTTTCATCGCCAAGAACGAAGACCCGTAAAGAAGGGACCCAATCTATTGTCAAGTGAATACTCTCGAGAAGATTCTCATAAAACTTATCATTTTTCAGTACATAATAATTTCTAAAAAGTTGCTCTACACGCGTTTAGAAAATAAAACATACTTCTGACGTTCATGTTTAAATGGAAAAAGGATTATTTTCAAATTACGCAATGCATACATTTTTTATTTCGCATTGGGTATGTTTTGCATTTAGTTGACACTAACAAGTTTTTTACCATTTTTTTCTGTTATCACCAAGTCCAAATAGAATTTTATCCATTAATATATGTATTTTGTCTTCTAAAAAAAATCCTGTCTCTTAAAGTAATCTGAAAACTTCTTCTAAAGTTAATAAAATAGATAGCAAGTATCTTTATCATCAAATATCTTTCAAGTGAATAAAAATGTTAAAGTTTGGAAAATAATCAAAATCGTCTAAATATTTAAAAATCCGATATAGTTAAAAATAGAAATCTAATTAAAGGCGCCAATGTTCAATGTATTCAGACGCTTCTTTTTCTCATTGAAGAAATATTTCCTATAGAAAATTCATGTAAATCTTTTACTCATTGAACAATTTTTAAAGTATGTAAATTTCTTTAAAAAATATTAATGATTTATTATTGATTAATAATTAAATTTCGTCAGATTTACCAACTTTATCCTCTGACTCAATAATCTTCCATCTAACTTTCATTTCACAACAGGGAAAAGAAGATAAGTTTAAAGACTTGGTTTATTTATTCATGCTTATATATGTATAGAGATACATAGATAGATAAATCCTTCATTCAACTTTCGTCTTTAGATTCGCGAGCATGGAATGATCCTGAATTCCCTTTTATTTTTAACTGATAAATTGTATTATCAGTTATATAATTTCAAACATTTATTATCCAAATGTTATGATAGAAAGTTTAACTACAGTTATTTGTTTCTTTGTTTATACCCAATAATTAAAATTAATTTCTTATATATTTTTTGTCAATTATGTTCCAATTTTATTGAAAGTTTTCATATACTACGCAAAAAAAGGAAAAAAAAATCGCACAAATATGATTGCTCAAAAAACCCCTCAAAAACTAAAGTTGTTTCTGTCTAAGCAATAAGATAATTATTTGGTTGTTCGGAAAGTTATTTGAATTATTATATGAAAATGAAAAACGTAGAGCGAATAAATATTTTATTGAAATGTATATTGTCAATTCTAGTCAACCTTTTTCTGGTCGTAGTATGATTACATACTCATAAATTGGTTCATTTTCACTATCAAAACACTGATTCAGATGAGAAATGACTTTCCGAACAACCCAATAATATTGTTAAAATAGCTATTAACTTTTATGTAACATTTAAATTAACATGTTGCATTAATCCAGCCAATTTTGTGGAAAAATTATAAAATGAGTAAATGGATGGCCTAAAAATTTCTAAAAGAATTTCTCAAGTGTGTGTAATCTTGAAATAGTGCTTATGTTTGCGATATAAAGTCAAAATTTTATTTTCATCTGCCAAAATTTATTGAATTTTATTTTCA
>JAPDSC010110691.1:38791-63007 GCA_026290005.1 Latrodectus geometricus | reverse complement strand
TTTTGTTTTTTTTTTTTTTTTTTTTTTTTTTTTTTTTTTTTTGCTAAACATTGCAAAATTAATATAAAATGGTCTGTTGTTATAATCTTGATAACTGGAATGCTACAAAACTTAGAATAAAATGTTTTAACTTTGTAATATTTCTGAAATAGCCTAGAAAAATGATTAGGTAAGTAGAATTGAGTTATGGTGAATATAATAAAATGTATAAAGAAATGGGATACTGAATGTGACATACTCTAGCATATCTATAAATAGTTCTGGCATCTATAAATAATATTACTGAATTCTATAGAGTACTTGTGACGTACCAATATAATACTTGGCCATGTCATGTATGAAATTAGAAGTTTCTCTTGTTGTTATTATGGTTGTTAATGACACTTGGCGATGCAGAGCCCGCCCGTCACAGAGGCTAAGCGAATGAAGTCATAGAGGGAGCGTCTTCCGTTTTTTAATAGAGCACCCTCATTCGAAGGTGGAAGTGTGACTTTTGGCTCATAGATGGCAGCACCACCTGAAACTTTCAATTTAGAGATTGAAACCAGTGAAGCTCCAAAGCCTGGCTCCAACCCCCCCTCTAGAGGAATTAATTTGTTATGGGAACATGGAGGACATTGCGACCCGACGGATTTAACGCGCCCCAGTCGCCATTAGTGAACACGACGGATCTTCGGCTAAGCCGGGATTTGAACTCACCACCTTTTGGTAACGAGAACGACGCACTAACCAACCAGACCACCGCGGCCCGAAGTTTCTCTTACTGCACATATGTGATTTTGAATATAATAGTCCTAAAATAGTAATTCCTATTTGCCAAAAGAACAAAAATTTTTCGAAACTGTAATTGTCAGTTTATGATGATGGGAAAAGATAAAAAGGATTGTACAATTTGTTTATAGAAAGAAACTAAGTTAATGAATACGAATTTAAAAATATAACTCAATTAAAAATAACTATATTTTCACTAACAAAGCATTTCAATATTATGAGAAACCTCTCTTTCTATTTGAAATGACACTGATAATATCAAAGGAGAAGGTCACTTAATCTTAGTAAATATCCGGTCTACCGGAGAGTGTTTTCTCTGTTAGAATAATTTAAGAAAAGTGTAAACAACTATTAACTTGGAGCACGTTTGGGTTTTATACCACTGAACATATACATAGTGTCCGAATAAAGGAACTAAATTGATTCGTAACATTTTTGAGTGTAATGCTATCCTTTATCTGTGGCCTTTAATGAAATTATTATTTAATTAGTAGCCACAGATAGTTTAAGAATAACTTTCCAGGAAATGAGACCAGTGAAGCTCAATAGGAAGGAAATTGTTGCTTGACTACATTTTTCTTTGAGGATTGTCATAAATTACCATACTAGGCTAGACATCCTTTTTGCAGTCACCATACAGTTCGGAATTAGCATCCTCTGATTATCACATTTATGTCCTTACAAGTATTGTTGTAGGAGAAAAATTCAAGAGTGAAGAACTTGTCAGATGCATTGATCTCACTTCCATGGATAAGAATTTTTTTAAAAATGGGCTACACTAACTCACTCAGGCAAAAAGTAACAAATAATGATAGTAATTACATGATTCAATAAAGTTTATCCAAGATGTGTGAGAAAAATTTATGATTGTGTCTTAATCTGAAAATGGTTAGAATTTTCCTAATATTAGTAAGGCGAAAATAAAATCCATTATCTTTTCTGTTAATGGCTATAGAGAATTGTATTTTTTAAAGTATTGATCAAACAATTTATGCTAGTTAGAAAGATGCCATCTAGCAGAAAACAAACTATTTTATAGTTTTTTATTTGTTCCATTCAGTTGTGAATTACCAAATGTTAAAAATAGAAATTAACAAAGTAAAAATTCCTTACGTTTTACAGTTTTTCGTTAATATAGGTAAAAACGCAAGCCAGGTATCTGGAATCACGAATGCAATTTATGGTACCAATACTGTAATAGCCAAAGATACACATCTTACGCCTGTTGTGGAAAATGTCGATAAGATCACGAAATGATTTAAGAGGACATGCATGTTAACAGTCAACAATTAACTAAATACCACAAAAAATTTTTTTTACCCCAAACTAATATTTACAAAATTTGAAGAAGTACAGATTGAAATAAAATAAAATTAAGTAAAAATATTTGTAAGAACTAGATGTATGTTACTTAAAAAATTTTGATCCCATGAAGTTATCCATATTATAAGGGAATAATATACCGAAGTGAAAGAATGATTTATTGAAAATAATTTAATTTTCATGAAAAAATTGAATTCTATCTATAAATATTTTCGAAAGTCAGTTATTTGAAATGCAAGAGGGTTATTAATCTTAGTGACATTGCAGTGTTGCAAATTTCTATCCATTTTTATTGCATTCAAGAATTTTGAATTCATTCCATTCAAAGGAATTTTGATGATTTAGCAGATTTTACTTTCTTTTAGGATTTGTCTTCACACTTATTTTTAAGAATAGGATTCGCCATAGTAAAATTTTCAACTAATTCGAGGAAAAAGGTTCAGAATAAAATTTTTGTAAAACTTTTTTAAGATTTCCCGCATAAAATTCATGGTTATATAGTATGTATTGAACAGGTACTTAAAATAATGTGTCGTTTATAGAAGTTAAAAGGAATATAGAAGTTTTTGCATTTGGAATATTTAGTATTTGTTTATATGGTTAGATATTATTATTGAAATAAATCTCTCTCTCTCGAAATTGCTTGTAAAATACTGTTAAATGTATAGTAATAATGGGAAGTAATATTAGGTTTGGGATTTAAAAAAACCAATACTGTTTCGGTAGATGTCAGTATTGATCGGTATATTATAAAGTATTGAGCAAACAATTTCAGATTTATTCTCGTTTGAAGGATGGCGTTTTGCAGTAAAATAAGATTTTGTGAATTCCGCTCAGGTATTTTTTATGTTAATGATGCCCCTCACGCACGTAGGCCCGTTGTCAAAAATGTCAATAAATTCATCGAAACAATCGTAGTTGGCCGGAATGTTATCAATGGTATAGGCACTAAAGATCTGTCCTAAAACAGTTTTAAATCATTTGCACAAAGCGAATCCATGACAAGTTAAATAAGGCCTTGAAGTTTAAGTAAATATAATGTATTTCTTTTGTCCCCAAACTTATGTTTCTAAAATTTTTCTCTTAAATTATTAATTATTGTTCCTGCAGCAGTATATTTCTCTGTATCTGGCACAGAACATAGCTCTAGCTAGAGTCAAATTATTGTTTAATCTGATTAAAGTCATTCACACTTATTATGATTTGATTGTATATTTTGAAGCATAAAAATTAGATTCTGAAACATATCGAATGTAAATAAATCCCTATATCACCAACTCTACATAAATATGAGATGTTGTTATTTATTATAAAGTAGAATTTATTCTAAAAGTATACCAATCGTTGATTGAATATAATGATATCATTCATCTTGAAGCAACTTGCACACTATTATTTTTATCTTAAAGAATCCAAGAACAAAGACTGTCCTGGAATATAATGTATCATATAACTTGTCAAAAACTTTTTCGTGATTGTTTGAGAAATATTTCAGAGAACTTCTTAAATGAAACTAACCAAAAAAATTGAATTCCCTCGAAAATGTATAAAAAATGTTTGAAATATTGTTTTGAAAACAAAAACCTTCACTGATATTACATTTGAAATAAGTATTTAGGTGTAGAATCAAAATGTCTATGGTGAATATCTTTAACCCCTTGAGTACTAAATTATTTGAAGATTGTATTGTACTGAAATAAGCAGATGATTAATCTCACTCGTCAAACGTACCCAAAGGGTTAATAACCTTTCAGTGTTACTCCATAGTTGTTGAAAGAGTATTTTAATGCTAACTGCTGCAAATCGTTAAGCAAAATGAGATTTCAGTCATTATGAGATAGCAATTTATAATTGTCAGTATGATTATTCTCTTTTATAGAAGTTGCACTCCAAGAAAATTGAATATGAGATAACAGATAATGTATTACTATAGTCTTGTATTATTATTATCTCATAGATACACACTATGAGATAATAATAATACAAGAAAATATAACTGTAGTTTTCATTACCATTTTCTTTATTTCTAAGTTGAAGTTAAATACTTTTGATGTTTTAATGAAATTTTTATTATTAGGACCGTTAATTGGCTATTTTGGCAAGGCATTTGGAATACGCCCAATGATTTTGATTGGAGGGGTGCTGGCATCTCTAGGAATAGGAAGTTGCTTCTTTGCTAAGGATATCATTGCAATAACTATTTGTCTTGGGGTAATCTATGGTAATTTAATTTTGTAATTTGTTATAAATTCAAATATGCTGCTTTATATGCTTTTTACTGAAAATAAGTTTGATATTTAACGAAAATATTAGATTTAAGCCATCAACTTAAGGCAAAATATTTGCCATGTTTATTTTTATATTTATATTCGAGATATATGTTATGTTTTTTAACACTTATATTTTTCTTTTCCAATAAAAACAATAATTACCACTAATTTTTCTTTTTTGAAAAGTTGATGGATTAAAAGTATTATCTTTATTGATTTTTATTTCTTATATTTTATTCCTCTAATTTATTAATCTATAATTCATGCATCTTGTATTTGAATCTTAGTTGATTTAAATGATGAACAATAAATTAATTAAATTAAAATAAACTTTTCTATGCGGTTTTCACTTAATCATATTTTAACCAATTTATAGCCGCCTACTCTGTCTAGAGGTCAGCATTCCTGACTGCGGATAGGGAGGTCTGGGTTCGAATCCCAGTCGGGGCATGGATGTACTTTCTCTTTCTCTCTCTCCTGTCTTTGACCTTTCCTGTTGTGAATGGTTGCCTACCCTATAAACGGGTTCCTATGGCATGTGTGTACTGAGGAAATCGGACTCCACATCCAATTGTGATTCAGTTGAAAGAGTGGAGCAGCGCACCCATATTGCCAGTCTGGCTGGCACTCGACAAAAAAAAAAAAAAAACAATTTATAATTTAATTGTTAACAGGTGTACACTCTAGCGTTTTTTATGTATTGAACCATTAATTAAAAATATTAAAAGGTGATTTACACGGAATCGAATACTACTTATATCCTTTTACACTTAACATCGCTACAACAATGTTTAGATTTTTACATATTAAAATAATTTATTTTTAGATTTTATTTTTCTGTAATGTATTTAATATTTATTGCTGTTATTTTGGACTATCAATATTATAAAGAGTTCTCCACCTTTTCCTTACCTTTTATATATATACATAAGCTTATTATTGTTTTAATATTAAAATTTGCGCCTAACTGTAATTAAAATATAATATATACACATCAAATGGAGTCATCCTTATTTTTACATCATCAAATTTTGATACAATAAAATGGATAAAATCAATCCTTTACTACGGCTCTTGTATGTGTGTGTGTGTGAAATCACTTCTACTATTACTTAGCTCTGCAAACAATACTTTTAAAAATATAATGCAAGATTTCTTTGTTTGAATAAAGTCTGGGCACATTTTTGGGTACACTGATTGATTGATTCATAGAGCTTTCATGCATTTTTTTCTCAAATATTTAAATTTTAAGCTTTAAAAAAAAAAAGCGCTATTTTGAAATTTTGTTTCTTGCATTTTTTTAATTAGTTCATTATTTTCGATTAGTTCTAAACACTTTCTCTCAAGGCAATAAAATAATTTTTTCTATTGGTTAAGAATATTTTATTTTGGATTTTACGATGTAAAAGCTTCAATTCAAATCTAATGTGATGCCAGACTTTCAATAAAATATGTTTTAAATTTTTCTGCATTAAGTATAATTCTAGTTTTTAATTTTCTTTAGTTTAATTATATGCAACGCCATCTGTTAGGTATATTTTAAAGCTATTTTGTTTGTATAATGTTTTATAGGATTGAAATTCTTTACATTCATATACATATGCGCAAATATCAAATTTATGAAATGAGTATTCTGTAATGTTCCAAAAAACGTACTTGATATGATCTCTTTATAGGTAACCAATCATTTTTTGATAAAAAAAATTGCTTTCAAAGTATTTTCCATTGAAACTTCTTTACAAAACTGTATCCTGAGTCGGTTTTATGAAGCGAATCTCAATTAAAGAATTTTATACATTGCCATCAAATAAAAAGGATTTATAAAAAGTACAACAAAATGAATAATAATTTTATGGCATCATTCTGGATGGTTTTCAGTGTGTACATAATTTGATATTGTTAAAAGCCTGTCTAGAAAAAAAATCTGCTCTTAGTGTCGAAACGAAATATTTAAATGTCTTTGAATAATAAAAAATAAATATTTAACTATCAGAATGGGAAGTTATTTTCATTTGGTTTCGTAACATTCTTACGTTCGAATGTCTCTGTTAAAATAAATCATTATTATTAAGGATCACATATTTGGTGAATTCGATGTTAATATGTATATGTCAATAAATGAAGCAAATATACGCTAAAAATATTTCTTTCGTCATCCAAATACTTTTCCACACTTATAAAGTATGACCATTCAATTCTATGAAACATTCCAACTAGAAAACGTTTGATGTAGATGTCTATATAAAAATACTTTGATATTTTTCTGAAAGTTCTCTTACAAAAAATTTGTAGAAAATCCTAAAATACTAATTTTGAAAGGTCTAATCTAATTTCAAAGATTTGTATTTAGCTAATGATTAATATATATTACTTTTTATAATTATTTAACATTTTGTAATCTAAGTGATTATGAAATTCATGGTATTCACAATATTTTGATTATCAAAAATGTAAGTTGTTGTTAGAATTGAAAAAATATCGAAACATATTATAAGTAAGAAATGTATTATACAGAGTGATCAATTTAAAAGTGTACGCCATTTAAATGCAGGAGATTTCAGTATCATTTCTCATTTCATATTTCTATATTCTTTGAGTGGGTATTGTTTTTTCCCTTTCTAAACGAGAAAAATCGTTCTTAAACATAAATTCACGAGAATGTTAATACTTTTTAATTAGATTCTACCCAAATAATTAAATTATCTGCTCGTTCAATAGTTTTACTTTTGAAAACTTATTTTAAAATATTATTAATGGCAACAGTTATAGGAGCATTTTCTTAACCCTTAATTCCAAAGTCCGTAAAGTATAACTCATGTGCAGGTTCAATTCCTGTGTAGTCATTCCAAATTGTGCAGGTACTCTTTTAAATTGATCATACTGTATTAGTCCAGGTACATTGCTCATATGAACATTCTTAAATTTTGATTTACATATTTAATGTCGTTGTACGCACAATTTTAAGAATGAATCTAAACATATTTGGTAAAGCTACAGTTAACATTTCCATGTCTTATTCTCCTACATAAATGTGCTTATTTTCCTTCTTTGTAGGTACGGGCCTTGCATTTGGAAGCACTCTCTTGTTCACCGTCATCAAACGAAATTTTAACGAAAATCTCAACACAATGAATGGTTTGGTCTTATCAGGATCTACCATTGGATCAGTTATAATGCCACCCGTGGTGCAGTATCTTTTTGACCTGTATGGGGCACCTGGAATGTTCTTGATTCTGGGTGCACTCACTTTCAATATCGTTCCTTCAGCTATATTGTTGAGTGATCCAAAAAATAAAGAACGCTTAGAAATTCTCCAAGCTCAACAAAAGGAAACCTTTTTCATTTCTGACTGTATAAGTACCGTTGACAGTTTAGATAATCTTATATTTGACAATGTGTCTGCAGATAAGATATCTGTTGATTTGGACAAAGTGTCATACAAGTACAAAGATTCAGAATCTGGAGATGAAGGTATTGACTTGAATTTTGAACCTACCGTTCCCGTGTTTTATTTGGAAACAAAGCAAAAACCTTATTCAGTATCTAACGATGCTATCCCTATTGGTTTTTCAAAATCAAATGAAATGAAATTTAGCTCATATAATGCAAATAATAGCAATTCATGGAGTGATATACAATGCGAGTTAAATTTCAGAAAAACAGGCTTGGAACCGTCATCAGCTATTACGATTCCCAAAATTTCAAGAAAGGACAAGAAGAAATTAGCTCGTAAAGCCTTTAATTTGTTTAAAGATTCTTCCTATATTTTGATGATGTGCCTCCAAAGTGCCCATGCATTTGTCACAACACTCAATTGGACCATTCTAATCGATTACGCTAACGACAAAAGTATACCTCTTTACCAGAGCATATACATTATCATGTTGCTTCCTGTAGCTGAAACGCTTGGCAATTTGTGCTTGAATTGGGTTATTGACCGTAACTATTTATCAAAAACTATATTCTGCTCTATTTGTTACTTAATTATGGGCATATTCTGCCTTTGCATAATATGGACGTATGATTTTAGTACAATGCTCAGTGCCTACTTTATTTTTGCTTTCTTTGCGGGAGCAGTTAGTACAACATTTCCTGGACTAATATTTGAATTTATAGAAGAAGAACAGCAAAGTTTAGCTTTGGCTTCACGATTTATGCTATACGCTTTTCTATGCCTTTTAAAATCACCAATAATAGGTAAGAAAAATGCCAGAAATATTATTTAATAGTACTTGACACTAATATTTATTTACTCGTAAAGATTATATATATCCGAAAACATGCGCACAAATAAATTTATGTACTTATATATGTTTGTATCTATGTTACCACACACACATACATTAAATTGTGAAATCCTTATTTCATAGAATAACTAGTATTTCATGAAATAATTTGGTGAAACACTAGTCAGTTAAAGTACACGAAATTATTGAATTCTACAATTTAAATAGATATTCTATAGAATAACGATTATATTTGTTCATCAATGGATGAAATAAGTCACTCGAAAATTCTTTGAATAGGTTCTTATTACCTTTAGTTAATTTTGAGCCACTTATAGTTGCTTTGCAATGACGTGTGTACCTTTCATTCCGTTGTTTTTAGATTTAGAATTTATACGGCGCATTTATAATTATTTTACATTTTCAATTATGTTATCAACATGAGCAATAATAAAGTATATCATCTGCTTTTTATTATTATTTATAAATTAATCATCCGCTATAGAGATAAAATGTATTTTTCGAGAGATTTTAGCTATTTATGTTCAATTAAATTATAAAATAAGGTTTTTTCCACTTTAATAGTCTATTATTATTATTTGATAGAATTACATACTTTAACAGCCATTTTATAAAATAATTAGTTTATCTAAAAAATAACTGAATTAAACACTTTCACACTGACATGTATACTAGATAGATACTTTTTGTTTAAAAGATCTGTGCTTCCAGAGAGAACTAAGATTCAATTTCAAAATGGTCAAAATGAAAACTTTATTATGGCATCATTAGTTGTAATTCATGTTTTAAACGCAATTATCAATAAGTATAAATATAAAAGCATGACGTACTTATATAGCTTAAAACAAGATTTATTAAAATGTCCATTTAATATCATACTTCTTGAATTCCATTTACATACGGATAAAATTAGATGTATATATACTGTTGTGAATTACAATATACAGACTATAACTAATACATGAATTAATACTAAATTTGTTGTTAAAAATAGTCCAATTGAAAATTATGCATTATTCATAGCTTTAAAATGAGAGCGGATAACTAAATTCATGGTGAGTTTGTCATCGAATCTTAAGCTTATTGATTATTCATAGAGCATTACCTCAGATTTTCTATTACTCTTGCTAAATGTTAGAATCAGTATTTCGGAAAAATACTGTCAGCTAAATCAATGACATCAGGTATGGTTTTCTGGGACACCAATACCAAAACTCGAAAATTAATCTTTAATTTTTGGGAAATATAGACCAATATCATGAGTCATGATATTTATTAATGTCATTTTTGAGTTTAGTAATCCAGTAAATTTCTTTTCCATTTTTCCCCTTTCCAAGCTTTTCCAAGTCAAAAAAAGGAATTTTATCCTTCGTCATGGCAAGGGATTGAACTGATAAACTGGGGGTTCCATTTGGCCTGCAGCCATCACTCCGAAAGAAGTTGAATCTTGACAATTCAGAAGCTGAGACCGAGTAGAAGACAACTAGGTTTATTTAATCAGAGCAGAGCTAGTAGATTTAGTAATATAGAGAATATTATTCGATTACAGTCACGGGTAGCTGAACTCAGAACTTGAGAACCAATACGAAGGCCATGTTTTTCTTTATGTTATAAGTATTGATAATTTATCATAGACGATGTTTTATGGCAGTAATTCTCATGACCTTAAACCTTGTCCAATTTTAGAAAATGATCTTAAGCAAAAATTTTTGATTGATGTCATGAATATACTTATGAAAAATTGAGTTACGAATTCAACAATCGTTAAGTTGAAGTTTTCAAGTAAGATGATACACGCGGTTGCATTTTTATGAAAACTCAATCTTATTTTTTCATACAGTGGGAAAGAACAATGACTAAAAAATATACCAGCGCTCTTCAGCCGTTGGTGGAATTTCTGGAAGCATTTTCTCAGGCAGATTCGTCTCTAAGAAGATCACATTCTGCATTAAATTTCAGTACTATTAAATTTATATCTTGAGTACAAATTTAATAGCCAGTCGAGTGACCTGCCAAATCCATAGGTCTTTAAATTAATTTCTATTAATCAATCATAAATGGTTAAGATGCTTAGATATCGATTAAGTTGATAATATCAGCTTCTAAATCACACAATACCTGTACCTGACATGTGCAGCTGAATGCTTGTTAGATAGTATTTGACTGCTTTGTACACTATGTCAACCACGTATTCATTTGAATAACTTACGGGGACTATTCTTCTACATACTGAAGAACATAACTCTTATATTTGACCATGATGTTTGGATATTTAGTTTTATTGACATCAGTTTTCGAGCCTTGTAGGTGTCTCTATTTCTATGTGTATTTATTGTTTATAATTAAATCAAAAAAATTCAAATAAGATTTAAATTAAAGACTTTAGTTTACTAAAATGAAGCATATCAAAAATATTATCAATTTAAAAAAACTTATTGGAAATAAATAACAAAGGGAATATATTAGTAACTTCTACATTTTATATGTATTCTGATAATCTAATACATTATAAATTCCGCTAATTCTGCCATGTTATAAAATCTATATTATACATTATCTTCTCACAGTTCCTTTTTTAAGAAATGATTAAAGCAAATTGTTTTAACTTTATAATAGCTACATGCATAAGGACCAAATTCAAAATTCTTATTGTCTTCGGGACTTATTTTAAAGCGATTGAAATGTTTTCCATTTTTTATAATAAAAATATATCTGTGACATTGAAGAATAGTTAAGAACATTGTTATATTCTAGAAATACTCTTCTTTGACTTCATTAAAGCTACGCAAAATTTATTATTTTATTAATCTTTGACACCTATTACAAGTCGGTGCATTTAAAAAGAAATATTGTGAACAGTTAAATTTCGAGTAGGATAGCCGAAGTGTCAAAGCAGTTAGTTTTACTTCAACAATTTGTATCTGACAATAACAATAAGAGAGTTCATGTTTTTGGTACGTTGGTTATGGCCAACAGTTTTGAATCTCTATGCTAAGAAAGTGGTCACATTGAAGAATGTGTATCACTCTTTTTCATTTAGAAGCAGGGACCAAGTATAAGAAACTGAGACTTTGTCTGCCATCTTCATGAACAATTGGAGGACAATGCGATCACGAAATATTTTACATGACGCAGCCATCATTGGTGAACACGGAGGATCTTCAGTTTAATCGGGATTTGAACTCACTACATTTCGATAATAAGAATGACTATCCTAACCAACAAAGCCACCTCTGCATGGATTTGAATTTCTTTCAGTTGTGAATGATTTATTTTTCATTCACAACTTGTTTTATTAATATGAAAACGATCTAAGAATTCCAAAATATATTTTAGTCTTCCTCAGCAGACAGCAATGAAAATTTGTCTAAAACATTTGATTTTTAATCCACTACAATTACTTTTCCTTATGATTTTAAAAGAAATATTCTTCATGTCTTATTATTAGTCCTTCAATGATTCTAGAATTTAAATTCCTCTAAGTATTCTTGCTTGACTTCTTCGTAACAAATATATTAGGTTTGGGAAAAAGAAATCCATTATTTTTGTGTGAACTTTTTGTAACTTCTTCCAGATTCGCTTTGTAAAAAGGTTTAAAACAGTTTTCATGTAGATTTTTAGGTCTTGTGTGACTGCCGACATGCTGTCAAGTTTGATAATTTTTGATATTTTATAGACATTCTCGACGATGTTGTATCCATGCGAGGTGCATCTTTAGCATCCAAATACCCAAACGGAATCGACGAAACCAAAATTGTGCATAACTGGTTGTTACAGTATATATAGGACGATAAACATCTTTCACAATTTTAGCCATCTGGTTAGCATTTTCGCCATTATAAAAGAAAAACTAAAATGTATCGAATTTTCTGTTTGTTGTCTTCTATTTTCAAAACCTTGTACTGAATTAATCAAACAAAAAACTGCAAGAGAATATTTTAGTGTCAAATGTCACCTTTCCAATGAGAGTAAATTTGAAATTGTTTGATAGATACCTTACGAGATAGCGATCACTACAGACGTCTACCGAAAAAATAATGGATAACTTTTTCCACAACCTAATATTTTCTGCATGAAAATTCTTCTATGAATGGTATTTAACTAGTTAATTCTAGTTTAGATGTACGATGTTTCATTCCATGTTTGACGAAATTATCAATAAAAAGTTAAATGGTTTCATCTGCCATTTAGGTTTCTCAATTTTTTATGCGTATTTCTTCTCATTATATAAGTATTTTGCTTACATTATATATGTATTACTTTATTACAAACTAGATTTATTCATCCCGTGCTGTCAAATTCCTAGTTTAGCACTGGTCTCTGAAATTTTTTATCACTATATTTAATTTTCCTCCATTTAAAACATTTGCGTTATTTTCGTAAAGTTCGCTTTTCTGTGCTTTGCCTTATCGGTTTATCACTGTACTGGATATACTAGGCTTGTGATTTTTTTAAAGCAATTCCTAGTCGTTTCATAAGTTTTGAATTATGTTCTACATGAGACATTAAGATTGCGTGTATGGAGGCATATACTTTCCTGAATACAGAGTTGGGAACAGTTATTGGAAGCTGCAGCCCACTTGTAAATATAAGATATTTATTAGTTTATTTATTTAATTTTATAATTGTTCTCAAACAATTTCAATAATTATATCATTATTGCAGCTTACGTGCTTCGCACTCTTTAAAATATATATTAAAACAAAACAAGAGAATTGTGCGATTTTCTATGTGGTGTCTCAATCATTCTCATAAGTACAGGTTTGAGTGAAATAATTTAAACTTTTGATTTTAAACTTGAGTTACATTTAGAAGGATTCTTTTTTTTTTACCTCACTATCCAAGCAGATGTGAATAGTCAATGCATTCGAACCAGGTTTCGACCACTGTTGGTGGGTTCGATAACTACATGACTCTTTGTAGTGGTCAGAATCCAGTTTAAAGTGTAGTTTAATTAGCCCTCGCGTACATAAATTGACTATTGGGGGATCAATGAACCAAATCTATCTCACATAAAAAGATCATTCAAGATGGCTTAATTTGTCTGTCTTAATGAAAGAGTTTCTATTAAATATTGTAATTGAATATTTTCCAAAATATTTTTCAGGCTACTTCAGAGGAACACTGGGAACCTATGATTATGTATATGGCATCATTGGAGGCATTTGCATCTTGTGCGGACTTCTCATCAACTTCACACCCATCCTGTCCTCGCGCAAGAGGATTAAGAAAGCGAGAAAGCATCTGCAGATGTCTATACAAAACTGTAACTCTTAGTGGCAGATTAAAAATACATCTTGTGGGAAATTTCTTGTTGTACAAATATAAATATTGAATTACGAGAGTACTATCATTTGTATTGAATTATGATGAGTATTGAATTACGAAATACAGTATAATTTTAGGAAATACCTCTCAATTCTCTAACAAAGATCTTGTTGTTAAGTTATCATTAAACACAATTTTTAAACCTGTATTAAAAAAAACAAAAATGCATATAATTTTTTAGCCTATTAAGTTATTTAATTTCAAAACAAGATATAATGTCATTTTTTTCTTATTTTTTTAAACTTTCCACTGTAAACACAATTGGGCTTTCCTATATAATCATTTCTTATGATTTATTGCAAGATTTTTTTTGTTTACAATATTAATGAAACACAATCCACATGCTCACCTCGTGATTGATGACAAAAGTCTTATGTAAGTGGAAAATAAACCCTAATTCAGTCGAGAAAAATTTTGAAACTTATAAACAGAGTGCAAATTATGTGTTGTAATTTTTAAATAACTTGATGGCAATCCTATTTATAAAGAACTAAAAAACATTGAAGTTGTGTTTACATCGCTTGAAATTTATTCGCATAATAGTTTTCCAAAACTAAATCGAGAGGAAATTGTCATATTTGTGTATTTATGGAGTCATGATACGCGAAACGGAAAAAAAATTGCAAAATGATGACTCGTTTAAGATAACTATGCTCCATTGTATATCTCATATTTACTTTCTGGTGCGTAACATGATGGGATATGTAAATTAATTTATAACCTCTAAAAATTCTAAATACTGAGAGCAGTGGACTAGCGTATCAAGCTTTGGATTATTGACTATGTGTTTATTAAAGGAATATTATTTTGCAAAATAAGTGCGAGACTATGCGTTCACTGACAAGAAAATTGTGTTACTTTGTATTCAAAACCTGGTCTACTCGCATAACGGAAAAAATTCCGTGAGCATCTCCTATTAAAATTACTTTTAAAAGGAGAGGCTTTTGAAAACTTTAATTATGCTACATGTATCATCAAACATATTAAAAGCCTCTCCCTTTCTCAACCAAACCAAAATGGATTCCTTGCATGTAGGCATCGTCGGTTATGAGATCGTGAATACCTTAGCCAAAGCAGGCACTGTTGATATTGCATTGCCTTTTGCTCCATTTATTCATTTGGAATTCTTCTCAATTGTTAAGAGCAGAAATAAAGTCAGTTGGCTTCATTGGCCCGCATTCACACCATTGGTATAATAGCTGTCGGCCGAGAAGTTCTTTGAATCTTACTTCTGTCGTAGAAATCAGACAGTTATTAAGTCCTGTCTTAGTGGGCACCTTCGTTCTACGACGGTTCTAAGCACTAAGAGGTCTGCTGCAAGTGCTTTGTTGAACAGGCTTCTGCTGTCCATATTTTATCGTGTCTGGGCTTATGGAGGCAGGATCTTTGTGATTACCCATAGCTGGTTTTGAATACTTTAGAGTGAACAAATACATAGATCTGATATAGCTCCGCTTTACTGTAGGGCTTGCATAATCATCGAGTTAATTTGTAACGAGGTATGTTCTTGGCAGTTATGAACATGTTCAACTAATAGCAGGAATTTTTTCTGGAAGACAAAATATGTTGCTCATTACAAAAACGGTACAATGACTTTTTGCTATTAATGTGCATTTTATTTGATTGCAAAAGTATGTAAAACCAAAATTTGTTTAAGTTTTTTAAATTGAAAAACTTGAATTTTTAATGAGATTCAGTTAATTTTACTGAATTACTAATAGTTCAGAAAATTTTATTTGTGCATACACATTTGGGAAAATAGTTTTATGCTTCCTAATAAAATACGAGGAAACATTGTCCTTAATAAATACTGAGTAATGTATATGTTTAAGAACAAAATAACTTAACAGTTTTCATCTGAATTGAATGGATATGTCAGTTTCTATTCTCGATTCAAGATGATGCATTCTGCTTTCTTCAAACAAGTTACAGGTTCTTAGTATTCTCTCTTGTGATCTGAGGAAACATCACACAGCAAGTGAGATTGTTCTTTCGGAAGAAGCATTTTTTTGGTAATAAAAAATTAATTATAAGTCTGTCAATTGTGAAATTTGATGTGAAAATTATATTTTGCAACAGTAATGATTTTTAAGAAGTATTCCAAAAAAAAATAATTAATATTTTACTAATTAAAGCTTTTATAAGTCTATTTTCGCTTTAGAATATAAAGAAATGAGAGTACTTTACTTATAATGACGACTACTTACATATATCGCCAAAACTGGGGACCGAAAAAAAAATATGACGACTACCTAAAAAAACCTAAGTCATAGAGAAATATAGGTTTTAAAAGTATGTAAAGAGTATTATGTAAATATTATTTAAATCTTGCTAATCCTGCAATGAAAATTTTTATCACCAAATATCGCCAAGGTAGTCTTCACAGTATGTAAGTACTAAAATATGACAAGCTATTAAAGGACAAGTCACTTATTGTTATACAATGAAAAATAAGCAAATAAAATCAATTGTAAAAATTGAAAAATGCAACTTTGCCAATCAAGTAGAAACAATTAAATGCCATCTTGATATCCTCTGAATTTGAACAACAACATAGCAGCCACAATTTTTGATGAAATTTGCACAAAAGCATGTAATTATGAGATTTGACACATAAATATAAAAAATGTATAAAATTTATTTTAGTTTACAAATTTTTCTTTTGAAATTTTTCTTGTCATTGAATGGATGCTGAAAGGAATGGCATGTAAATTGTAAACATCATTGCATGATTAGATGACCATTCCACACTGAATTCAAATAATGCATACTCTATAAAATGAGATAAATCTTTTTTTATACCAATATTTTAAATACTTATATTGTTATATCCAAATGTAACACACACACAAATAACGGTAAAAATCATTCTTAGAAATTATTCCACAAAACAAAAAAAATCAAAATTCATTAGGCATTATTATGCAGTTAAAAGACAATTTGCCAAGCAACACGTTATTTTTTTCAAATGAAAAGGAAACATTCATATTTCTTCATGAATGCTCTTAGTTTATGTAATTTTTGTGTTGGAATAAATCGTATATTTATTCATTATAAAGCAACTGATCTTCATTGTTTTCTGAAGCAAGATTTTTTTTTCAGCTTAATGTCAAAAAAATTGTTTGTAAAATTAAATTTGACATTTAAACTTTTTAAGTATTGTAAAAGTAGAAATAGAATGCATAATACATACACACACGCAAGCACGTGTTTTCAAAAGGCATTGCTTTTCTATAAAAGTGGAAAATTTGATTTTTTTTTATCCACTCCTAATTCATTTCATATTTTAGAAGTAAGATGGCGCCACTATATTTTGGCTTATTTCTCTGAATAAAATTTCTTATTAGCTTTCATTGCCAAAGCAGAATTGATCATCTGCACTACGTGAAGGATAGTAAAAATCTTTGATAAAGATTTATAGCAAATGAGAATTTTTAGAATTTCCGCTTAGGGCAATGAGTAAGATAACGATGAAACTTCGCAAGCACTATTATTTTTTTTATTGTAACTACAACCTTTAGTCACACGCGTCAAGTTCAATATGACACGGTTAATCAAGGCAAAAGTGTATTGTCTTTATTTGTACTTTCTTTGTTATCAAGAAAAAGTAAAACAGAAATATCCTCACATTTTTTTTCTAATGTTCTCTCGAAATTTAATTTGTTATACGGAAAAGAAAGAAAACATTTTCGTCATAAATTTATTTCTATTTCAAATATTTATCATGATGTTCAATAAAGATTCTCTGACGCAAAATAAACGTTCTTAAAGTAAGAACTTAAAATTGGAATTTTAACTCCATAAAAATATTTTTAAATAGTCATTTGCAATTCATTTTATTTGAGCAGAAATATTGTTGTGACCGAAGTGTATGTGACTGAAGAATAAGGCTTAATCATCGTGTTTGAAGAATACTCATTTTTTTTTAACTATGACATACTTTAGCGTAGTGCAAGATTTGGCTGATGCTCTCCAACAAAAAAAATTAAGTTTGTGAAAATAATTTATTTCGTCTGAAAGGAAAATGGAATTAACAGAACGTAAAAATGTGTGGGTGAAAATAATTTATAAATTAATCACAAATAAATTATCAATTTTTGAAATGTTCATTTTCATGATTTAGATCTGATTTATAGAGAATAAAAGTTTAATACTATTTTTAAAGTTTTACAATCATTTTTGTAAAAGTTAATCTTTTTAACATGTAATTTCAGGAAAAAAGATTTATTTACAGGCTGAAATTTATTTTTTGGTTTGTGAATTTTAAAATAATTAAATTAGAAGACTTTATCTTCACCAAAAAAATTTACATTTTCACGATATTACTAAATTTTATTCAGCTAGCATATTTTTTTTAGCCAGTTTCCTCTCTTGTTATCCTATTTATTGAATACATTTTAATAAACTTAATTAATATTTTGTAATTAAGTAGTGTGTTATAAATAATTTAAGTGGCCAGGATAAATTAATAAATCTTGTAAATGGGTATTAATTCATTTATAATAAAAATGACATATTTTCCTTTCAAATGTTGAGTTTTCACAATGATTTGCATTAAGCTATAATTATTAAAATTTATATACCTTGTTAGAAGGGTAAAGAATCCTTAGTTTTGATTCAAGAAATCTCGGGAGTGTCCTGAGAGAGATTCAGTCTGTGAACATTGGTTAAAAGGGATGACATTATGGGTGCTTGGACAGCACAAATTTTATTTTAGTTTTCTTCTACAAGGTAAATCAGAAAGTTTTTCCATATTTAATGAAGGAAAAGAAGATGACCAACAGAAGTCTATTGTTAGTCCTCAAAGTAATCACCAACAGCTTCCAACACCTTCTGCCAACCTGTCTCAAGTTAATCAATGCACTTGCGATAACAATCAAAAATTTTCATGAGAAGAAGTCCGAGTGCTTGGCACAAGTCTGCTTCATTGGTGAAAGATTGCCCACTAAGATGATTGTTCAGGAAATAGAAGAAGTGGTAACTGAAGTAAGGAAAATGGAGCAAAGTCTCCCGACCAAGTCACTGCATGGTATTTCTGGCCACCAGTGTATCAAGGGGCCTCGTGTGATCTGCCAAGAACAGAACACTCTTGCAATTAGTCTGTACTAGCTCCTTCTGTTGCAATGCCTGTTTCCAAGTGTTTCGAGTACAGGTACACAGTGATGTTTGGCCCGTTGATAGTGAATCATTCACAAAGCATAATTTTGTGGGTGCATAGGGACAAATTTACTTACTTGAAATTCTGAAACCAATGCCTTACCGCACATTCATTCCCAGCACTGTCCTCAAATGCTTGAAATATTCGGTGACTTGATGCAGCAGCTGATAACTCAGGAATATCAACAAGCCAATCCAAAGTCTTAAAACAAACAACAGTCTATTGAACTTTTTCGACATGAACATTTCTCTTCACTAGTGTACGGGTAACAGTTGATGAATGTGAACAGTGGACCTGCTTTTATAACGACAGCTATTTCTACTCTTGACTGACCGCTGATGGTTCTAACAAAAATACAACCATTAAAAATTCCTTCATTCTAAAATAATAATGAAATTTTAATAATTTTCCAAGCTCTGTAATTGATAAATGTGACTCGAAAGGTAGAAAAACTTCTAAAATTATTTTTGTTTAAATTTGATCTTAAGTTAAAAATAAAAAAAAATCCTTATGAATTTAACAAAATAGTTAGTTTTTCACGTGAATTTTTTGTAAAATTTGAAAATATTAAATTTTGATTTTCCATGATATCTAATTTATTTATTTTGAATTTATTCTAGGTACATAACTAATTGAAGCAACAATGCACTTTTAGTTCTTTGAAATAACAAAAAATCTTTGTAGTCTTCCTTTAGAGCAATTTCCCATTGTACAAATAAAAAATTCTTTGTATTTTACTCCTAAAGCTCTTTATTACAAGACAAATAAATGTTCACAAGTACACTCAAATTTTCTGTTGCAACACTTATAGATAAATATTTATAAATTATTATATGGTTAGCAATAATAATATATAGATTAAGAGATAAAGGAAACTTTCTTAAGCTATTATGCATCATAAAATTTCTCTTTTTAAAATGGTTACAAAAATCTTGATTTTATCAACCATTTTCAATCGTGATAAAAAAATATTATAAATTTTCAGTGTGTAATGCCTTTATTTTCTCTTTCAGAATATTTTAACTTTTATGAAAGTTTTAAATTAAAAAAAAATTAGAAAATTCTGTATAATAATTTCGATAAAAAATTAGTTGAATTTATTTTTATTTATAAATATGTTCTGATAAAATATTCAGTTGCATGTGTTAAACTGATTATAATAATATGAGTGGAAAAATGTGTAGAATTGAAACACGTAGTTACCACGTGATAATAACAATCCAAAATGTAATAATTATTTAAGCATAGTTTTTTATACACTGCTCAAAACAATTAAAGGATTTTGTGGTTTTAGGTGGATCTTGTGGCTGGGAAACTTTTTAGCTGATTGATACATGGTCGTCAGACATAGTGGATTATAAGAGAATAAATTACACATATTTGGCAGAAAAAATGCATTTTATTGCGCATTTGTGTACAACAGGAAAAAAAAACACAATTTGTGCATATGAGAAAAAAGAATAAGAAAAGGTGTTTTCTTCAAAGGAAAGTCATTTTCAGTAGGGGATATGGTGTCCACGGACGTCCAGCAACGCTGAACACCTTTGAGTCGTGGAGTCAATGAGGCTATTAATCACGAGTTGGGGTATTCTGTCCCACTCTCCCAGAAGAGCTCTTTCCAATTCTTGGAGAGTTTGGGAGGGGGGGGGGTTGGTGATCATCAACTCATCTTCCTAGAGCGTCCCAAACGTGCTCTATTGGATTCATGTCTGGAGAACACACAGCTCATTCCATTCGTAAGATTCCTTCCTCCAAAAGGAAATTCTCCACCAAGTTAGCACGATGTGGCCTGCAGTTATCATCCATTAAAATGAAGTCATCTCCGATTGCTGCAGGGTAAGGGACTACAATAGGTCTGAGGATCTCATCTCTATATCTACGACCAGTCAGAGGTACATCTAGAATGATATAGAGGTCTGTGCACCCGTCAATGGAGATGCCACCATACATCAACACTCTCCCACCGCCAAATCTGACACTTTCGTACACGAACGCAGGATTATTCCTACTGCCACTGTCCCTCCAGATGAAAATACGTCTATTATCAGGATAAACAGAAAAATGGGATTCGTCAGAAAAAGAACATTGCTCCATTTATTTCTACTTCAGTTCACATGCTCTGTTCCCCACTCCCTGCGGTCACGACGACACCTTGATGTTAGTTTAACACATACCATCGGTCGGCGAGCATACAGACCTACATCATAGATCCAGTTTCGAACAGTCTGAGTTGAAACCGTGGTGTCAGTAGCCGAGTAAAGGCGTTGTTGAAAAAGAGTAGCGTTCATATTTCGGTGTCTCCAAGTCGTTAACACTAAATAACGATCTTCCTTGGGCGTTGTAGCCCGTCTACGACCTTGCACTGGTCTTCGGCCTGCAGTTCCAGTCTCCAAAAAATGGTTCCAGATCCTGGAAATCACACTTTGTGACACTCCAATGGCTTGCGCTACTTCGGCTTGAGTTTGACCTCCTTATAACCTATCAACAACTCTTCAAGCTTCTGAATCGGTTAAATGACTTCGCTGAGACATCGTACTCATCGAAACAAAGCAGTCACTGACTGCCGATCATCCTTGTCTTCATTGTCTTTCATTCACTTGAAAGTCAAATTTCATTCACTGCAACTGAAGCGATGTTTTTGAAGTCGAACTCAAAATTAGCATACTCCACAGTTTGAAAATCAGAAGAAATTTGCATATGTGATTCTCTTCTCTCATTTTCAAGGAAAAAAAAATTCGCTTAATCTTTATTTTATATAGAACTTATAATATCCTTTAATTGTTTTGAGCAGTGAAGATAATTCAATAACTCAAAGAATAAGGTAACATTTTCAAATTTATCGATGATTTAGTAAATAGAAAAGTTTGTTTTATGACAAGCATAAAAATCAAACTGGAATTGTAATTTTCGCTAATTCTTAAAATTTTCTCAAACATTGAGTAATATTCCATTTAGTTTAATGTTTGTTTACAACGGAGACACGAACAGATTTCCATACGACTTAGTACGAAGACGAATACTCATAACTGTCCTCTTTTTAAACTATAACTCTTTATTTATCAACTTCCTTATTTTTATAACAGAGGAATACGTAATTTTGTTTGAGAAATCATTTTGTCATGAGAAATTTCATTTTTGAAGAATTTATAATGAAAACTGTAAGCCTGTTTTCTTGTTAATTTAATCCATTGAGGAATTATTCTTTAGTGCTCTACAGCAAACATGTTAAAGATAGAACTACCAACTCTTGAACTTTTAACTACAAGAAGTGGTAAGCCCTGAGTAATTTTTGAAGGTTACCGTTTGCATAGAAAATTCAAAGAGCCTATTTCAAGGATGTGTTTGAATAATTAAAGTCAAAGATGTTTAGAAAGTGTCAAAACCGAATTTCAACATGATTTCATAACTAACATGAATCTAGCTGTGTTCTAGATGTAGTAAAGATCGAAGTGGAAAGAACAAATGATAAATGCAAAAGTAGGTCCTGAGAAGATATCGCTGTTCCTCTGTTCATAAGATGTTTCAAGAGGAAATGACAGAAATTTATTTGATCATTTTGTGACAAATATACCAATTTATGAAAATACAAAAACATTTCTCTGTGAATAAAGATAAAAAACCCAGTAAACAACGGAAAGTCTTGCAAACAGCTCGGATACTGTTTGCCCCGAAAATATCATTCAATTATGAAATAAGAAAAGCTTCGTACAGTTATTTTAAATTATAAAGAAAAAAGGAAAAGAATCTTTGTTTTCGTTGGTGAAGATGTGAACAATCTTTTAAAACAAGGAGAAATATTCTTCTTCTCTGGAATTCTTAAAAGTTGTACAAAACAATTTGCTTAGCTGCTTAAAGAACATGTTGATTGAAGCAGAACGGAAACTCAAACAAATGTTTATCCCATAATTTTTGCTCTTTCGGACGATAAGCGAAAAGAAACAACTGAAGGTATTTCTCCTAGAACGCAATCCAAAATTCATAAAATTGGATTTTGAGCTTCCAACAATAAAATCAGATAGGCAAAAGTTTCTAGAAGCAAAAATTTCCAGCTGTAGCTTCTATTTTAATCAACGTTTCAGGAGATTTAATCTAGGAAGGTGGATTAGCTAAAGAATAGATTATAAGGAATTTGAAGAAGTGAGAAATATCACAAAAATGTGCTGATTCCTGTTAAATATGTGAATGAAGCTTGGTTAAAATGACTTAAAACTATTTTTTTGTGAAAAGTTATCTATATTTATGAATTATTATGCTGAACAATGGTTGGGAGATGATAACTTTCCAATAAAACTGTGGAATTAGAGTGGTCAACTACACAGAACAAATAATCCTGTCCAAGGATGGAACTCAAAGCTAAACAAAATAATTGGAAGGAATCAAGTATTTAATACTACTAATTAAAAGAAATTTCAGAAAATGTATCGAGTAATTTTAAAAGAAATGAATTGAGACATTCTAGAACGAAACGAAGAAAAACTTAAATGGGCATGGATAAACGAATTCATAACATAATGATGGATTTTAAAAAATATCCAAAGATATGCAATAATGTCTCAAAGCAATCTAATTTGAACAATTATTTTGAGAACTTTATCTAAATTGTCATAGCTAAAGTTTTTATTTTCATATTCATAAATTGGTTACTTATGTATCTCTAGTTAATGATAATTATTTTACTTCGTAACATAACAATTAAATTTGATAGTGGACAATATTATCATATTTTATTTACATAAAAATTAATGCATATATTAATTATAATAATTTTCCAAAATATTTTTATTAATTTCATTTCACATAAATTGATCTTATCTAATGAGAAATTTTGCCCATTATTTTTAATTTAAATTATATCATCTTATGCATTATAATTATATTTATTTGAAGGCATAAGTTTCATTTTTCCAAATAGTTAAATATTAATTAAAAATTTTCAAAATATGTTTTTGGTATTTTTTGATAGTACAGTTCAGACTCAGAAATTTCGATTTGATTTTCATTATAATATATTGCTTCTTTGCAGACTTCTTCATTCTTATTCTATATGAAAAAAATAAAAAAATTCATTTTCTGATTTATCCTTTTAATTTATTTTTCAATAACATTTTTAAGAAATGTA